>JARFOD010084168.1:0-19000 GCA_031763545.1 Mopalia muscosa | reverse complement strand
TGATACATGAAGAGTAGCAGTCCTGTCTTTTGTTAGCACTGAAGCAAAATTAACTTTGTTTGTTTTCCAACTAAAGTCAATTGCATTGTATACCTTTAATAGTTACATCAAAACTTATTTTGACCAAAAGGACCAAAATAGGGTGATTATTTCTCCATGAGTGAACCGCTGAAAACCTTCACAAATCCATCATATCAACACAAGAACAGTCTTCAGACGTAAACAATAAACACGTGGATAACTCAACGGCCGAGGCTGTTCAGACATGATTCCCCCTGTGACTGTTCTCGAGGTTTATGGGAGTAGCAATCACGTGGTCACAGTAGGGCAGTGGTTCAGCCGTTAACTCCGTTGTCTAGAGAAAGATAACGCAAGTCTGATATACAAGTACGTAGACTGGGTGTCTAAAAAAAGGATGGATTTGATTAATTATATGTCTGATGATGGCTGGGCTTAGTCCATGATGTCAAATCATGTTATGCAATGACTTTGACTAAATTTGACATTGCGTGATGTGAGGTCACAGCAAGAAGTGCTCTCCCTTGGCTACACATCAGACCAATGAGCGGAGATATGAGGTGCACCCATCAGCGTGGACGGGGATTAGCATGTGACAACGACATGCGGCGTTCTGCAGCGTCGTGTGGCGTTGAGCGCAGAACGCACACCGCGGAATGTGACGCAGGTAAATAGTCCTGAACATTTAACAAACCCATGTCCTTCAAGTCCTTTAGTCGTGTGTCTACAGCCCAACAAGAAGGATGTCATTTGTGTGCGATATTTGTGAGCGTTATTTTTCTAGAAATTACGATAGGATGCGTCGAATATCAAGCATCCGGAAGAAAGCAAAGAAGAATATGATCATGGTAGTGTTCAGCATGATGCTATTGTTGCAGAAGGAGACGAAAAAGACCTTCAATCTGACAAGGATGACCCGTCAGTATCTTCTCATTCGAACTAGAGGAGCGATGTCGATATGGAGATGAGCAATTTAAAATTCTGATTTACTGTTTGATTGGATTTCTTTTAAGGCTGTGTATAATAAATAACCCTGGTGATGGGAAACAAATTTTGTGGGAGCAAATTGTCCAAGAAATATAATTGCGAAGAAATAGTTTCCTGCAAAAAAGTTGCTGAGTTATTGTCTCCCGAGCTTTAATTGTTAAGTAATTGTCTTCTGAGCTATAATTACGGAGAAATTGTCTCCTGGACTATAATTGCAAAGTGATTGCCTTCTGAGCTATAATTGCGGAGTAACTCTCTCCTGAACTATAATAGCGCAGTTATTGTCTCTGAGCTATAGACCTAATTGCTGAGAAATTGTTTCCTGAACTATCATTGTGGAGTAATTGTTGTCAGTCAGTCAATGTAGTCAAATTGTCGCCGAAGGAATTGTTTCTGGTATATCCATCGCGGAGAAATTGTCTTTAGGACATCTTGAGTCGACGTCCAAAATAGTGGTTTCAGTATTATGATTCGTAAAAGTATTAACAACCTTGTGTTTTATTAAATAAAATACGAACACAAACTCCTGAACGAAAAATTTATTGTCACGATGTTTCGGCCCTCATGCCAAGGCCTTTCTGAAGTGATACAATTATTAGTATGATTCCCAGTATGAGGGCCTAAAGCTCGTGACAGTTAATGTTTACATAGACTCATAGAGTAGATCCGGGGTTTGTGTTTCCATTTTGTTTATTTAATCAAACCCATGTATGAGTCTCAAGCAATATATTAAAATGTTTTTAACCATCAGTATAGCTTATTCCTTGGTTAGAAACGGTTAAATACAGATCACACAAACGTAGGGTACAATGGACCAGTAAATAATCGCACAATCTCTAAGATGTCATGAATTTTGTAGATTCGAAAATGTACATAATATTAGCTACTTAAAATAACTATTTGCACGAAGATGACTGTCCTGTATTGAATATAGATTGCTAAACAGTACAAAACATCAAGGGTACTGTAGTCGCATGCCCAGTATTGAAAGTTCAATTGAACATTTGTCAGCTGAAACGACCAGAATACTTTAATGTTTGTGCCGAGGCGACTGTCAAGTATTTTGTGAAATGAAAACGCCAATTAAACCGATTGCAACACAACAGCCTTAGTTTGATTGACTTTATTTTATGGGTCCAAGATCTGGATATGACCGAGGCTTGCTCACATGCATACTGTCACATTCAACTAATGACACCCCGAGACACCTCCAAACAGTAATATTAAAACTACTTACATATTATTATTCCTATAATTTTGGAGATTTATAAGTACAAATACCAAATGATGTTAAAATGTGCTGACATAACTCCACTTGGACTATCTAGTGGATCATTATACTAGAGTAACGAATATCTACACTCTACATACATGTACATATAGTATATGAATGTCTATATGTACAATATGACCCAGGCAGAGTCAGTGAATGAGGTACTGGCAACTACGTGGAATGATATTTCTTAACATTACATTCAAGTGTGGAATCGAAAATCTAAAATACAAAACCTTAATTTAAGTATATACATCATAAATAATCTCTCTAAATTCATTTTTCCAAGGACATACATTTAAATTCCTTTAAGGGTAAACCATATTTATATCATGGTTATGAAATTTGACTGTTAGATAATTACATCCTGGTACTGCCGTCTAATTGTCACTTCCTTCTCCACTCAAATAGTTGAGCATTCTTCGAAGCAAAATTCGCATCACATTCTTGCTGGACCAGCATACTCTGCTATACATAGGCAAAGAGTATGGTCATCACAGGCGGCTTCTCGCGTCTAATAGGAAGTGTGGAAAACACGGGAAATTCTGGGTATTTGGATTTATTCATTGTGATTTAGGGGGAATTTTTCTTATTAGTCTCTCCTTGTACGCTGAACAAAAGGGCAATTTCCACTAAACTATCTCTTTCTGAACTACTAAGCCACCTCAACGTGACCTTGCTTAAACTAGCCTTCTGTAAACCATCGACTTTTTTATCTACGTACAACACAGAAACAAACCTTTAATGCCACAACATTTGCCACATATACACAAAGTCTAATGCTGGATTCGCGTAGATTTGCATGTTATCAAGGGAGACAACTATTAACGGCATATGCTCTGTATCAAGCTCCTGTGTCACAATGATGCTATATTTAACTAAATAACTTCAGTTCTTCCATTTTACCCCTGAAAGTTGACATTGGTTACTTATAATATTCATAAATATTGCAATATTGTAGCGTTAAGCAACGTCATGCTTAGGAATGTCAAGGGGAATAATCGAATAATGGGTTAACTCGCTTGTCCGGCTGTTGTTGATGAATGCTTGTCGTGGGGTTAGGTGGAGTGTCCATAACAATGCGCTGTAAAAAAAAACAAATAATAAACAGGTGTACAAATACTTGTCTGAGTGCTCTATTCTAAAGAGTTTTAGTTAAAGTTTCCCATATATACCAATTGTTTTCGTGCGATATCTAGATGAACCCGGCAACCACATAAACCACAAAGTATACAATACAATGTATCATGTGTCCATGTAGCGTGTTGCACCTCTCAAGAATGTCAATTTGGTAGAATCCAATATTCATTTATGAAACTGAGAAATTTGTTATTTATCATTACGATGATTTTACTTTAAGCAAATACGTATTTTTATTGTAAGTCACCGTTCACCAACAAAAACATTTTCACAAGTTATAAATAAGAGTAAAAAGATGACCACGAGCATACGAATTACCTCCGAGTTTTGATATTGTCCTGTAAAAGGATTGTTAGGGTTAAATGCTTGGCCGAATGCATCTGTTGAAGCTGAAAATACAAAGGTGTAATTAACACATCTATAATCAAAAGTCTTACATCCCACCAATTGGTTAAAATTCTAATAATTTTACATGTATTATTATCATGCATTCTATTTTCGTCCTTTTTTTCTGTTGTAGGAATCTAATTATATCGAATGTCTGTATAAACTTAAGCATACAGAACCCCTAGGTGTGGATAATTGAGAAGAGTTGAGTCCGTATTGCAAATCAAGTACATGTTTTACTGAAAGGTAATTGTATATTGCAATATTGAAATTGTATAGCAATGATTACACCATTGCTATGAATTCAACTTAATTCTGCCATTTGTATTAAATATGAAAAAGCAATGATACAACTTGTAAAACTATGCATTGAACTCGTCTTGTGACAACAGAGTTAGCTTCATACATATCCAGTCTTCCTTTTAACATATATATATTATAGATATATATATATATATATATATATATATATATATATATGATTACGGTGTAGTTTACTTCAAGTTTGTGGCAAGAACGTACCTTGAGTTAATTTTTGACCTGGTATTGGTTTGTGCCCAAGGGATCCATCCGGCATTGTAGCTCCATATCCCAGAAACGCTCCTGTGTTAACAAATACAAAGCATATCATAAACACACAATGCTATAGACTCATTGAAAACTCGATAATGGTAATCGATGCAACATAATTATCACTATGCAAATAGCACATATCCTTGAGAAATGTGCACTCCACTCACCCAATGTAATTTTTCTCAATTTCCATTACATGTCAACATTTGACAAACTACTAATACAATTCTAAATGAGACAGTTGACTTATGTTTCGTTCTCTAAAATCAACTGAAATTATGCACAGTCTTGTTTCGCCGTATTTCACCCGCCGTCCTTTCGACCAGTCAGAACCAAAGCGTAATCAGTGGCGGGCACAGGGTTTAATAAAGAGGGTGGGGCTATCACACCTCTATAGGCGAAGGGCCACGGGCCAGCCAGGTCCTAGAAACTATATTGTCCATGAAATTTGGTCAGCCCTTTTAATTGATCAATTATGCAGTTAAAAAAATCCCAGAGATAATGATTTGTTTGTTTGTGGTTTAACGTCGTACTTAAAAGTATTTCATTATTTGACCACGGATCCATTCCACACTGTTCCTCGTCCTTTTGAGGTGGAAACCCGAAAGGAAACCTCCCAAAAACCATCCCTGCGATTGCCGGAGCAACATTTTGTGATATACCTGATGATCGACAGACGGACTCGTTCCCGTAAGCAACTGCTCCGGAGACCACAGAGAATGAGAAAGTCGCTATCATAGAGTAATGATGTACAGGAATTCTATATTACCTTGTCATAAAGCCCTTGTATTGATTTAACTAATTTCGAGCAAAGAATTTGAATTTTGTATCTGTGCAAATATGTCAGTTTAAAAACGTTATTCGTAAATATTGTTGGTATGACTATACACACAACAGTACAAAGTTGTTGAAGACACCATGCAGTGCTACTGAAACGTAGGCAAAAGCAGCTGTACAGACGTTTGAAATATTTTTCACTCCATGTTAACCCAACTATGCCATTTAAAGCATTAAAACTTAACAAAAGGGCGAAAGCCCAGGGGCCACCAAGGCTCCGGAAGCCCGGGGAATGAGGAACACCGGCGTGTCAATCTAGCCTTCTTTTTGAAAAAACGTTCTGGAGACGATATTGGTAAGATCGATATTTCACTACGTTTATTTCAAAATTATTTTGCGCAGTAGCAACATGAATATTTTATAATTCAAAAGTAGTACGGTCAAACTTACTTAACTGGTGTGAGACTGTAAAGCTTACACGTTTCTATATAAATTTCACCACGCGTTTGAATTTCTCTATAAAGGTGCATGTTGTTTTAGCTTTTACAAAGGTCTTATGCTCGGATACCATTGCCATCCTATGCAGGCCTATATACCTGCTCACAGTGGAAGCTAAAGGATGTGCGAGAAAATATGCCAGCAAAATCGATACATTTTTGTACCTTTCTTTCTTATTTTTATTTTTTTTTTCTTTCTCTCTCTCTTTGTTTTCCATCTTCTTTTTTTACATCGCGAAAGCCGGGACCCGCGCCTTGTGCCTCACCCTAGATCCACAACTGATAATAATTTGACATATATATAACAATACGATACGGTAATACGAGCTCAGTAATCGTGTATTCCGAAAAATACGTAAACTTTGTCTACATGCCATGTTATAAATTAAATGACAGTACAAATATAGATTGTCCTTATCTTTAGCATCGTATTCTTCTCTCGCATTAATGTGTAACTGATTACACCCTGAAAGCATACAGAAAGGCCAATAACGCATTATCAATGTGCATACCAGTGTCTTTAGCTGCAGCATCAGCTAACATGTGGTTTGATAGATTTCTGGAGAGAGGGTTAGCGGGAACACCGTGTGGAGCTAGATGAGAAACCTCTTCCAGGATCTGATGAGGTTCGTGACTTCTAAATGCACTCAGGTGATCTCGACCCTGCAGAACGTAGTTAACACCAAAAAATCCGATCAGAACAAAAATGCATGTGACACCATAAGCTCTGAAGGTAATTTCGCTTCCTGAAACACGACAGTAATAAAAATAACAATTATGATACAGGGCTTGATCCTGAAATTCGTGTCGCCTTATCAGTATACTAAACGCCTGGGAATCTACTTCTGAAACATATCCCATCCCAGTTGCTTAAACCTCCCCCTCCTTTATTCCCATCCTGGCAATTTTCCCCGGTAGCAGCATTTCGCCTGTGTTGCATACCCCCTCCCCTTTCCCGGGCCCGAACATCTTGCTCTTAGTTTCCCAAGTGGGCATCATAACACGCCATATGATATTCCACCTATCTCGATTTGGACCAAATCTTTCACAAGTCGAGAGGTAAAAAAAACACGTAAAAAAAACCCCATTAAAATAAATCACTGTACATCTATCTACCTCAGACACCTTTTCCCTGACAGTTGTTTGACAGATTTACACTGTAATAGAAAGAGTTATTATCCTTTAATGTGGTTGTATTGTGTTATACAGCCATTAACAAGATATCCAACTTACAGTGTCATCGAATTGCAATTTATAGAGTTATCTCCCTCCTCTTGTGAATGGGATAGCTTTGACACTACTTGGTATAAAATGACTCCGTCTTATCAAATTAACGCATTTTGATTAATGATACGGCATTAAAGTGTCCTTTCACATCAGTTATTTCCCTATTTAAACACATATTTATGGAAAAGCAATTATGAGGAGATGAAAAGAATGAGACCAGTCGGTATTATAAAGGTTACACTGAGAGGTGCCTTCAATAGAACCATAAGGGGAAAGACAACTGTTTTTAAACCTAAACTTAATATTTTTATTTCATATTTTCAGTGACAGTATTGCTTATTCGTAAAGCTGGAATTCTGAAATTGTTTAAAGAGGGAGAAATAAAATTATCAAAAGTAGAACGAACACACCCTGACGAAATCAAAATCACACTTTGATGTTTTACATATATGCGAGGCTAAATATATTTAATTATCTCCCTTGGATGCTATTTGTTTTAGGTTTTTGATTAAATTAATCGAATTTGACAGTTTTTTACGAAATAAGCCGCCACGAAAAAAAGAATAATCCTATATTTGAAGAAAAATAATTTGTCTTTTCTTAACGGATTTCTGTTATTTCAACCTTACGTTTAGAGTGTTACCTAATGACACAGAAAGTAACTCGCAAACATTCAACAGTGGACATTGCACTGTGCAATGTTACAGCAAAATGGAGTGTCCAATTTAATGCAGAATTGATATTTAGAATGAGACCTATCGACAAATGAATTTTAGGTTAATTGTTTATATCAATAATGACCTTATACTGAAATCCTGCATATCATCGTCAAGTCGCCGTTTTAAGGATAGACAACCCCTTTGAGGATCACAATTGTAAAAACATTTGGACTCTATTTTGTGAAAAAGTTATATAAAAGTCCAAGTTAGAAGTTATTTGTCATCTGTATAAAGATGATTGTAAGTTAAGACCAATCAGATGTCAACCACCTTGTACTTACCGAAATAGTGCACGAGTATACCACCAAATACAGCTCCGCATCCTCTCCCTAACCCGTGGTGAACACCTTGTAGGATACCCTGGGCTGAAGAACGTAGTCCAGGGGGAACTGATTGCAGTATATATGAACAACAGGTCGCCCAGACAGCCGCATGAGTCAGTCCTGTAAATTGTGAACAAAATAGTATCATAAACATTTCTGTCTCTTAGTTGAAGAAAACCAACAAAGGTCCTGGCGTGAGGCTCTGTGGGATTGCTGCATAGTTTCAAATATAAACTCTGGAAAGGGTGACATCCCCGTATGCCTCGGCTCGATCATTTGTGTTACATTGCTAAGGAATCAGCAATCGAAAACCATAAAAGCAGAGCCACAGACACGGACCTAGCTAACTTTGAATTTGTGCAATAGAGGCATCGATTAAAAAGGGGAAAGACTTGGTTCCAAACTTCTGATTTTCACCCAGCATTGACCTACCTTTACTATTGACTAGACCTGCCTCACCTAAACACAAAGCAGTAGCGCGAGTCAGTTTTTCATCCAAGTGTATGATAAAGCAAGTATTTTCGAACGGAAACAACATCGGATCCTTAATTTTTTTATCAGAGTTTATCAGGCAACTATAACGTTATTCCATGGTTTAGCGGCGTCGGCATAATCCACTTATCGAGTCCGCTTTAGACGATTTGATATTTATTCGGCTAGCTTACAAAATTTTAAAAAAGTGTCAGGTGATGCATCCTAACGCTAGAGGAGAAAATGTTAAGAGGCAACCAGTCGACTAAACTTTTACGTTTTGACTAGCAGGCCTACACTATATTTGTACTGGTCCTTCCCGTCACAGTCATGCGGTGGGTCGTCCCTCACACATACAGAATAAACGGTGTGCCAAGTTCCGTAAAATAAAGCAAAATCTAATGATAACATCCCATTTATCCCCTTAAAGATTTTCTCCGGCATTTAAATGAGATGTACGCCGCTTTTTATCAGCTCATGTCCGTCACTCAGCTCGAAAGCGGCCATGACTTCGTCATGCTGTATTTACGCGCATGTGTGTTTCCCGATTCGTACAATGACGTAATCAGCGCTCGTACTCATACATTAACGAGCTGTCAACTGGGCCATCAGAGCAAACAAAATATTGGCTTAAAGCATCTATACTGGATAGTTTATATTTAAACAAATTTGATACTGAGTGAGTACTAGCGCCGATTGTATAATGTACGATTTGAAAAACCCGCATATGCGTAAATGCATGCCAGCAGGATGCAGACATGGCCGATTTCGAGATGAGCGACGGACCAGAACTGATAAAAATGGCGTAAATATCGCTTAAGTGCCGGAGAAAGCCTTTAAGGTCGACTACGGGGATCAAAGGAATATTATCATTGGATTTGGCTTAATTTAATAATCTAAATTGAACGGAACTTGGCGCATCGGTTATTCGGTATGTTTGCGGGATGAAGCACCGCATGACTGTGAGGGGGAAGTCCTCAATATCATGTTAACAGGGCTATATTTGTACATGGTTGTCTCGTATTTTAGGAAACCAAATCGTTTGTCAACATGCCGGATAAAGGCGTCTTTTGCAGGCCAAGCTGCACTTACGTATGGTTAAAACACGCTAAATATGATGGATGGTGGTAACAAGCTTTATGTTGGGTGTTTTGGCCAGTCGCCTATATTTATCTCACCTTTTACTTACATCTAGTGGACACAAGCCACCGACTATCGAGAGCCAGCGAGATATCTTCAAATTGGGAATACTGAGAAAACGTCCCTGGGATGCGCGGAGGCGATACACAAATACTACGTTGACATAATTTAGTATTTTGACGTGATTTTCTTGAAGTGCGGTACAAATAAATCAGTTACTTCTTAAAAACAACAGGGAACAATACCCTTCAGACAATATACGAAACAAACATGAATTGTTCTTTTGCTACCTGATGATAATGTTGTTTAGTGCTCATTTCGACGTCACCGAGGCGCCCATGATCCGAACACTGTTTTGTTTGTCAAGAATGTACTGGTACTGAACAGTACCGTTCCAAATTTCCTTCGTGTGATTAGGGGCTCAAACACTAAAAAATTCAATTATTAAATAGCGAGGAGTCTTTGTTCGATATGATGAAAGACTTACCTTGTACAAATTCAAATGGCAAAACCCAGAATGGGTTTCTCAGCCATGATATATACAGAAATCGGAACACATTTCCAAGCAGACCGGCATACAACACTTTTATATGACCTGCAAAAAACCATATGCAAAATCATTTATTTGTGACATCGTCATATGTAACGTGTCTAATTCATTGCAATATCTGTATAAGTTGAGAGCAGTTAATTAATCTTCCTTCATTACAGTTAGTTTTATACATTACTAAAAACACAAAGCACTATTGATCAAACGTATAATTTGAGCGACAGTACATCGATGTACAGCATTAATTGTTCGTTTGTACACAGGTGCCTCATTATAATTGGTTAACCGTATGTACTTTTTTCAATCGATAAGTTACTACACTGGACATAGTCAACTATAGCAGAGAAGGCGTCCTATTTATAAAGACCAAGGCAATGGAAAGCTGGTCCGGAACCGTTTGCCTTGAGGGGCTTACAGCCTGTCTAAAACAAACTGGGTGAATTACTGTCGAAATGGAGCTGCTCGATTGCAAACCCTTGATAACTAACACGCAGTCCTATGGTAATGTATAGGCAAGAGGCGAATTAGCCCTTGGCTGTGCGTGTAGTTATTGATCGGAGGACGGGCTGCAGAGAAGCTGGAAAAACTTGCCCGTTTTGCAAGAACTAAAATGGGATAAAGTAGCCGTAGTGTATCGCTATTCGATCGATCATATACCATGTAAATTTAAGCAGTCATAGCTGAATTTTGTTCAACTGGATTAGTGGGTATCAAGACACGACACCATAAGTTGGATACTAGAAATCATAAACTTCGGTCAATCCATAGCTGAACAACTTTTTGTTTTTGTTTTGACTTCAATCAATGGAAACCACTTTTAGCACGACAATGATCGACCAGGATTTTCATTTTAAAAGCAATAGTATTGCCGCCTGAGCTCGTCTGAGGGGGTCAAAACTATACATTTATAATTTCATACTGTCATGGCCGTCTACAGATATAGATAATTAACGAACAAAATACAACTATTTGGCTGTTATAGAAATTTGACAACAGGATCGGTCAAGATGATTGTTTATGGGACAAAATGAAGGACTTTCTGCATAATAAATCTATACCGCTCCAAAAATGTCCGAGACCAAATTAAAACACCCAGTTACCCTGCCATTTGGAGGCTAATAAGCATAAAAACTAATCCGTCTTCGGTCATTAAATATGAAATCTTCAGACTTACCATAAGAAGCAATGAATTTGGTTGTTAGAAAGAAAGCCAGTAGTTCTGAGATATGATTAATGACTGAAGCCAGTCCAAATAGAGTTGGTGTTCCGCCCAAGTCCTGAAGGTGCCAAAATAGGAAGGTGAAGATAATTCCAATACCGAATCCCATGAACCATGCCACGAAAAGCACAGAAATGTACTTCGGAGTGGCGAACATCTTCACCACAGCGAGCCATTTCCCCATGAACACAGTTTCAAACTTTATATCGCCACAATCTAACTCATTTGGCTTCTTCGTGGCGTCTGAGACCATATCAGTATCTTTATTTAGGGATATGTGTAAAGGTCTGGCGCCACCTGGTGGATTAGGATCGTCTAGGTTACTGTATCCCTGTGTCTCTTTAGTAGGGTATGGGTCCGGGTTGGGCCTCGGTGGAAACTCTTCATCACTGCTTTCGTTCACCAATCTTTGTCTATCCACACGCTTCTTTCTTGTTATTTTCTCGATGATTTTATCTTTCACTTCATCTTTCAGCATGGATAGTTGAACCTCCCTTGGTTTGCCATCATATGTAAAGTTAAACTGTGTTGCAGTGATAAACGCCAAGCTCATCAGGACACTGAATATCGCAAAGCATATTATGTAGTTCTTTTCTCCTCTATCTTGAGATCCACACGGATGGTCGGGAAAAGAGTCGGAGTGATCAAGAGCCAATCCTACGAAAAACATAGCTAAACCCCATCCTAACGACCCGAACATCCTCTGTCGGCCATAGTTGTCGGTGTCATCTCCTAGATAAGTTAGTGTTGCAGAATCGGCCAGGGTAATCGCAGGTGCGCTGAAAAACTCACCAATAATCACGAGAATGAGAAGGGCGAGAAAAGCTGAATGAACTTCTTTTTCTTTATACACAATAGTGGTAAACAATGGGCTAACCAAACCTTGAACATCGTTCTCGTCTTTGTTAGCGATTTGATTTGGGTCCAAGTGGTACGGGGACTGTCCAAGAGCTTTCCGCTTTGGTCTCTTTACCGGTAAAGAATACCCGTTGCTATTCATGTAATAATTATCCTGATTTTTCAATCCATCTTCCGTCATTGAAAGATTGTCATAATTGTCTAAGTACATATACGACGAGAATAGATCTTCAGCAGAAGACATATAACCTAAAGCCCCGCTTGTGTCTCTGCGGCTCCTCGTTTGTACGTCTTGTAAAATAATATGAGTTGAGTTATCATGTAGACAGTATCGAGCCGGAGGTTTTACGAATGCTATAGACAGAGTAAATACTACCCAGCAGAATAAAGAAAACAATAACAGTTGCTTTGCTTTCTTCCATTTGTCTGCCACACCTCCCCAAAAAGGAGCACTACAGAACTCTACAAATGGCCGAAATCCTATAAGAACGCCACTTTGCGTCGGGTTCATGCCTAACTGTTTAAAGTACACCGCCATCAACGGAAAAAGTGACCCAAAAGCAGCAAAGAAAAAGAAATAAAAGATCTTTGATATTAAAAGATCTTTGTTGACGTAGGTCAGCATAGAGTCGATAAAGTCACGTCGCTTCCCTGTCTGTGCAGTTTGATTGCCAAAAACGCCCATATTTTCACGAAACAAGTTTGCTTCCTTGTCCACAGGCGACTTCCTTGCCCGGGGGTCACCAGCTTCAGAATCGAAGTCTACAGCCATTGTGGATTTCTTGGTCCACTTTTAGTAAAGATTCGTAAGGCTAAACTAATCACTCAATCATCGCTAATTGTCCTTCTGAAAAAGATACAAAACACAGTTCAGCATATAAACAACAACCGACCATACAAACATCACTGTGGGTAAGACCTTTAAGCTGTATATTATAGTATATACATATAATTATAAGTAAATGTGTTGTTGTTAAAAGTAAATCATTTATATAATAGTATATAAACCAGGCGCCATAAATTAATAGCCTCAAGAAAGTAACGTAGTTGAATCCAATTCCCTCGCCCAATTTATATTCAAAGTACCTCAGAAATATCCTCTTTTTTATCAGCTTATAATACTCAGTAAACAGCTGGTCCCAGTATATTGTAAATCGAAGCACCTGACAGATTTCGGGAGATTAAACAAAACACAATACAAAGTTCTTCGTTTTTCCGAACGCGATGCATGGATTTATAATTAATTAGTACAGTTCCCCAGCCGTTTAAGATGCAAACACTGATTAAATATTAAAATGCTGCTTCGGAGCATGTAACTTGCTTGTATTCTTTATAGACTTGAGTTATCTGGAAGTATCTGTACAGTATCTCACGTTACACAGATAACACTTCAGATTCTTGTTAAGACGCCGTTGACGAAAGGATGCTTGGTGCAACATGACTTGTTCAAAGATTCTCTGAATTATTTAACGTGTATTACAAACGAAGCAGACAGAAATGAGGATAATTATATGTATGCAGATTAAGATTGTAAAGAACCTCAATCGTATGATTATGTCAACTGTCCATTGGTGTCCTTGATATAACAGAAAAACTCAACTATTTTCAGAAATATCATTAAAAGAAGCCTTATGTACAGAACAAGTGTTTGCAATAAGTTTTGATAAACGGTAGCAATCACAAATGTATTTACTCCACGGGATTCTCGCCAAACTGTATCATAATCCTTTATCAATATCCGACAATAGTTCGACAGTTAATTACTGAAACCATGTGGTCATGGATTGTGTCTTGTAAGAAAGCATACTGTCACGTGTTTGTATTTCTACAATGCCCTGGATGAGAATAATCCTGATAAACCGAAATATACAGCCAAAGTTGAGCCATCTTTTTCTGAATCAGCAAATCTTATTCCAAATCCCTAATGCGACTTCAAAACAGCCCGGATATAGTGTTGTCGTTGTCGAATGACATACCCAATGACATTATTGAAATGATTGGTGTAATCATCGGTAAATCTTGCTGTGAAACACCCTCTTAAGCATAGGATATTACTGTAACCTTTTAATCATTAATTTACTACAAAATATAGTTTGTGGAGTAATAAGCAATAAATACGTAATTATTTTTTATTATTATTATTATTATTATTTTGTTTGGGGGGGAGGGGGAGCAAATATTGGACACCAACTTTCTGGAGACTCTTATCAATGGGATTTCGTCGAATTTTATAGCTGCATGGTAGACCCGGTAGAGGCAAGCAAAACTGTATTTCATTACATTTTTAAAATACATACATGGAGAACATGCATGATTGTAGAAAATGTCTGTGTATGATGGCGTACACAGTTTAGCCATGCGTTAGATAGAATTATCCTATGTTATGTGGGCAAACGTCTCCAATATTTGAAGAACAGAAATAGCTGATCGATAAACTATATTGATGAGGTAGAGTCGGCACACAAGAACGCCAACCAGTACCAGGCTTCAATGAGGAGGCTCTATACAGTTACATTATTCCATTGGACAATTTATAGACAACATCCATTTTGGTTTTATCGAACGGGCTACAATTCTAGTGTTCCAAAGAGGCTCGTAAGTGTATGTCTCTTCAGATTTAGTAAGGAATACAATTAACTGAATTGCGAATACTGCATAGCACGATGGCCATATTGAGTATAGAAATTGGTTTCATTACACTTCATATAATGGTTAATGATTAGTTCATTGCGTTATATATTAGCACTACTATAGCGCCTCATTCATTAACGATGAAGCTAACGAGACATATACCATAGAAACCGGAGTCGTTAGATAGAGTTGCTCTTGGATACTAGGCTCCAAGCTGTTATCATATGTCACTATTCCTGTCTTCATAATTCCTTATGTAGTTCCATGTATCCTTCTGTATTCTTGAAAACGAGGCGGGAGTTTATCATTCTATCATACTTAATCTATATAAATCTAAACTTTCATTAGCTAATGATAATGCGAGCTAAATAGGTACACATCAGTTATCCACAAGTTAGCCGTATACATTTATATTTAAGCCATATAGACTTATCTTTGATGATTTATTTAGAACGTAAGATGATTAATCGGTTTGTATTGTTCGACATCCCTATGCATGTCAGTGTGATACATTCTTAGGAATTGACTAAGGTCTATATGTTATATTTAGACTTCGTTGACAATGAAGCTAAGAAGAAGAAACCTCATCATATAATTGAAATGGGTATGGTGACTTTAAACAAACGTACCACGGCTGAGAGATGAACACAGATATTATTATGTACTATGTGTGGTATCTTAATCAGTGCTCGTGTTTGTTATGAGGATGCATTTATAGACGATTCTTCTTATTAGATAGCTGAATCGTCTGTTTTGTAGCAATTGCTAGCCTTCTTAGCAATTGGTTCAAGAAATGTATGCAATAACTGGACGTGGCGAACCTATAGCATGGTGTCCCAAAGAAATTCTAAAGTATTCATCTTGAATACATAATGAGCTACAGACATTCATGAGAACGTGTATCTCGCACAGAAAGAGGACCGGCGTGCACATCTTACAATGTTACATCGCCACCATTATTCTTATATCTATGGTATATATTTATCACTTACCGGAGAACAAAAACGTTACACTGGTTTCTCTAAAGCTGTCGTACTCATCCCCACAGTAGACTATCCATTCCAGAAACAGGACTGCTCAGCGTACAGACTATAGAGGAACGACTTGAATACGCTACAAATTCAATCGATTGGTGACTGTGGATTCGTGGTTACTGGTAGTGTGGAAGACAAGCCTAGGTTCCAATGGAAGGCAATCAAACTGGCAAGCTATTGATCCGCGATACCTCTGCCCGGTTTACCTCTAGATACCGATCTATGCCTACATGAGATCCGCTGTACTAGCGCTAAAATGACGTACTGGCGTTCTTGCACGTTTTTCCACTCCTAGTATATTACAGATGTATTTAACTAACGACTTTTATTTATATACAATATTAAAGTCAGCTATACTCAATGACGACAGTGTAAATTACGATAGACAGCGTGACAATATTCAAGGCTGTATCTATGTTAGAAGTAGCTTATAATCAAGGGATTGGTAGTCAACATTGTACTGTAACGCTGTAAAGGTGGTAAGAATGAATGAAGGAACTGGTACTTTTTGTTAGTTTTTCATATTCAAACTTGTTTTGCAGTATTACTATTGTTATTTTGCCGTGTGTAAAAATATGTTAAGTGATACTAGCAAGTACAACCCAATAGGAGTATGACCTAAATTAGAAATATAGACACGTTGTCGTCATTTTGCCTCCTCAATATAACCGGTTTATTTTAATAGGGCGCCATTTTTATTCACCCAGATCAAAACGTTAAAACCGAAACCCGTTTGCGGGATCATAATTTGGCGACAGTTAATAGTTACAGGAAAACAGTTCTAAGGCAAGATTTAAGTAGATATATTGCAATATACTGCCTGAATAATGCAAGAGCATGCAGCGAATCAATACAGCATTTTATAACCTCCCCTATTATTCGAATTTTCTTGAAGACAATTTAAATGTAAACTGTTTAGTAGCCTCTAAGCCGCCGATTTAACTATCCCCCAGTAATGCATAAATCACTACATAATTTTCGATATGCATATAATTACAATATAAAACCAGCCGCCGGTTATTCAGCCGCCGGTTATTCAAAAGTGTGTGAACTATATATATATACAATGTTAATATGTAACAGCGTTTCATTATTAATCTTGGTTATGTTTTGATTTTGTTTGATTGGTCTTTTAAAACAAGCTTAGGTATGCCACATGCTAGTTTTATGGCGTCTTATCTGTTGAAATGTCCCGATCAGATGAATTCGAAACTGTAAAACACTATTCGAAACTTCACATTAAGGGCAGCGAATACATGTTACTCAGATCACTGTTTGTGTCTTTATATGTTAAGGCATCCCCCTGTTTTATCACTATGTAGTATCTTTAAAACATGATATGTATGCATTAAATTTCAGAAAAGGTCGGTTTACCGTAAGGTGAATTTCGTGTTTAAGACCGACCAAAGAACAACGTGGGATAATGATATTCCTATAATGTTGTTAGTATTATTATTTAGATTAGGCACAGGTGGAACGTATACAACATAAGAGAAACATTGCATTATATCAAGTTAATTCACATATAAAAAAAACTCAATCCAAAGCTTTTGATTAGATCACTAAAATTGTACGATTGTTTTTAAATCGTCTGGAAACGAACATTTCTGTTTTTCAACGGTCACAAGATTGGTAATGACTAAAGGTAATTGGGAGCTCCAAAAAATCAATTTCAAAGGTATTTCACTGATAAGATGTATTAACCACACTTACATTAGTAAACCTCTTAACAGTTAATAACCATCCCAGCGATCACTGGATTAACATTGTGCGAATGCCCAATACACTTCATGTCGACTCTGACTTGTTAACAACTGAATCACAGCTGGACCTCTGGGAATGTGGTCACAAGAGGCAACTGACAATGGTCTTTGTAGTTTTTACAAGGTTTTGCTCAGTTTGCAGCAGTATTTAGGTAAAATATAGTACCAAAAGATTAACCCTTAGTCATACAAAAATCGTACGACATCAAACCCTAAACAATCAACCAATCAATCAATATATCAATCATACAAACACACAATCTACATTACCAATGGACAAAGAATCAGTTCAGATACTATCAATACCTCATTGGGCCAGGGGTACATGGATTCATGGACATAAACAGTCCACACAGTGTCCCGCCATATATGTAGCATCTCGGGAAATGGTGTAAACCGGTGGTTTTTCGTGTCTGTTTCACGTCCAATAATATCGATCCATTTCCTGTTCAAGCACGCAGCCGATAAATCCATGCATAATGAAAGCTTTGTGGCGGCTATCTTAGGGCTTGGTGACGTGTTATTAGGTTTGGGTAATGGTCTCTGAACTTAACATCTGGCATCAATCACTGTGCATCTAGAATATTCTGATTGGTGGACAAGCCTCTATGTGTGTACAACACTGACCTGTTCCTGTATTACTCGTCAAGTATTTCGCTTGTCGTGAATCTCTTAGGGGACACAGCAACAGATGTTGTATTCTAAACCTTATCCAGCTTCAAAACCGGGGACATTTAGCAACGTACGATTATCTGGTTTGCTTTGTACAGAGTACATACACCATATGATGTTATGTGTGTGAGATGTTGGCCACAATTTTGTAGAAATCCAACAAGTTGGTTTATGGTTTTCAGTTCTTTAATAATCGTCAAGTGGTGAGACCACACAGAGGTCTAACTTTAACAAACCATAACGTTTCAAAAACTGTCAAAACTCAAAACTCCAAAACTCTAAAACATACAAAGTAAGGACAGCATATCAGTTACCGTACATGTGTATATGGAGTACATTTGTCATGATAATGGAGAGGTGTATTCCATAACGTTATTATATATATTCCCATGGCTATTTAATGTAACATTACATTACTCATATGGGTATCTTCAACCCAGTAAACAGTTATAAGTAATGCATCCATGAAGGATAGTTATTAATAAAAACTCTTCACTGGTAATATTTAAAGGGATGCACACAGGCGAGCCGACAACTCTACATATGCTCAATAGTTCAATAAGGGATCACTGTTTATAAATGTTAGTTACGTGTCATACAATCTATATATTTATTCCTATACACAGTAACAATACATACACATCAATTTCATAAAGAAATTTGAGCTATATACTTTAACTGGTCACGTATGTAATAAATATATAGTTTACGCTTACCCCCGAGAGTGGGCATCTAGAGACT
>JARFOD010084167.1:17368-34390 GCA_031763545.1 Mopalia muscosa | reverse complement strand
GTCATCAAAAGAAATGATTAGCTTACATTACTACAGGCATACTTATAGTGTGGACACAGAAATTGCTGAGAGCTTTCTGTTTAGCTCTCAAAGAGTTGTACCTCAGATACTAGCAGAATGACATTATAAAAAAACCCTAAGGTATATGGGCCAAGGCATCTATAGGCTTGGAGTCTCTCTTCTGAATCTCATTGATGGCTAAACATGTTTGAAATTTGAGAGCATTGCAGAAACCCACAGAAATAATAAGGCCATATATAACTATAATTTGAGTGAGATCCTATGTATTCGGTATAAATGTAGAAAATATCAATCAGTCTTATATTTGATTTGGAGGGAAATGTGTGATCTTCCATGTTAATTCCAGCTGGTGATCTGTTGTAGCAGCTATTTGATTATCCTGGTTTGCATGTTCTTGCTGGTAGTGGTGTTAAAGTGTGATTTCCGTGACTCATTAGGGCCTTTCAGTTTTCCACTGCAATTTTAAAACAAGGAACAATGTGAAATGGATAATCCATTGTCATATAAGCGAAAAAAACATGTATGAGTATGAACGTACAACCCAATTAAACACACAAGCCTTAAATTAGTTGAGCGGTCTTAGCTAGAGACCTGTCATATGAGATGGTAAGATTTCTAAAAAGGGTTAACATGGGAAGGATAAGAAAATTGAAAATTTGGACGGGCAAAATTTCTCAGAACAAGGATTTTGACAGGCAGATTTCCAATCCTAGACAAGACACTGATCAGTTAGCTGGTATGTGTTAAATACCAATTTATAGAGAAAACCTCCACATGGTCTGTGTGTACGATGCAACTTTCCGAGTTTACCTTGTAATGTTTGACACTTAAAATTGTTAATATCATTTCTGCTTTTTACTTGTTGATCAATCATTGTTATGAAACATTTTGGTTAGTGTATTTGGTAAATGGTATTAGCAAAGTAGAAAGTAATTTGTCTTTTCAATTTGTTATTTCAGAAAGAATGGGAATATGTGACTTTTTTGGGCTGTGTTATAGTGATGAAGAACAGAAAACAGAGTAAGTAACTGTTTATAAAAGATAAGTATATAGCAAAACTGATTTTAATGATTTTCTACATAGAGACCTACAGTTTCGGAAGAAACGTACTGCTGTGTTTTTGTGAGCTGTGTCGTTTTCTACTTTTCTTGTTCAAAACGCCATCCTAGCTTTGTCTATCGCAGCTTGTGTCAAACATTATCTCAACTGTCTCTACAAGAAGCAGTTGACTGGATTGAGAAACAATTTCGAGGAGTTTGAAAAAGGCAGTGGTGCCTTTAGCCAGAAGCCCTTTTGAAAGATTGTCATAGTTACATTTTTTTAAACAATTTTAAACAAAAGTTTAATACAAACTTGATATGTCGAAATAAAAACTTCTGTTTCGCTGCTTAAAAACCTGGATTATCCTGTCATGTCTTGTCTGGTCTTTGTTTGTTGCCAGTAGTGGCAAGGGTGGATTCCTCCATCATGCGAGTCATATAACCTTAGGTATGCTGGAAAATCCTTATCAAACAAAAAATAAATAACTTGATCTCCAAAATGGGGCCCTCTGGCTAAGGGCAGTTTGTTTGAAAAGTAGCAATACTGTTTCTGCTTAGCACTGGAAGAAAATTAACTTTCCAACGTTATTGAAATGCTTTACATCTTGGTTGTGCTAGTGTCAATTATTGTTAGAATACACTGCCATCGTATAAGCTGTATACCCTTTAACTAGAAATAAAACACCAATCAATCAATCAACCAAAATGGGACACTTTATTCTAGATAAGATTTTGATAATGGATGCTTCTTTACTTTCTGTTTCAGCTTCTTACCTGGAGTATTTAGGTCTTGTGTGTATGTTCGCTAAGGTACTCAATATCATCTTATTCTACAAACAGAGCCCTGTTTATGCCATCCTCTATGCTGTCTCATGTCTACGTAAGTCCAAAATTAACTCAATTTCTTAATACAAAAGTTTCATTAGAATTATGTGGGTCTGAGATAAGCTGGTCCCTTGTCTGTTACTTATTGGGCCCAATACCTTTATTTAAAGCGATACTCCAGGCTGCAATAATAGGTTAAATGGGCATCATTTCTTGTTTTCTATTATGCTCTCTAATTTTCTAATCAAGTAATATCAATTTTATAATTGGATCTTAAACAATGCGTAATGCACAAACTACAATCAAATTTATCCACACAACCATGTCTGGGTATTTTTATCATTAAACAGAAGAGCTCCACAAATTTTACCTATCAAATGTCTTTATTTTGAAAATAAGTGCCAACGTCAGGAGGCCTATAGAATTGACTGTTTAAACCTTTGACAGTTGGCACTAATGATGTATATAGGTTCATACATGTTGTTAACCTGTAACACACACAAGTCAGTCAAGTGACGTTATGGACAGGGTTGGCCATGCCCAAAATGTTAGCTGCCAGTGGTCGTAGGAAGGTATATATCTGTAACCCTCTGGTTATTTTATAAAATAAATAAATAAGTTGATGCTGTATTTAAGTATATTTCATGGTAACCTTTCAAGGTATATAGGGGTTATTTCCGCCGGGAATATCGCTTTAAGGAGCCCTTTCTGACTTATTCTCATGCTTCAGCTCTCCCAGCTTGCCCAATGTCAGGTTCAAGTTGTTGGAGTGAGCTTGTTGGATGTTGTCATGCTCTCTGTCATATAAGTGAAATAACCCAACATGCCACTTGTGTGGCATAGAAAACTAAGAAATTCTTTAAATCGTCTGTAGTAGTTGTTTTGTGGGAAGTATGTCTGCCTATGTCGGCAATACAGAGGTTTTGAGTTATGATGTTAGGACAACAGAGTGCGTCTCTTTGCGAAATGACAATGCCACTTTATGGCACGAGAGGGCAGGCTGCCTATGCTTTAACATTGCGGGTTGTTGGTTTTTAGGAAATTGTAACTTTAAAATTGTAACTTTTGCAAAGAAGTATGTTTTAAGCCACAGGGAAATGAAATTCATATGGTTTCATTAACGTTTACTGGCTAATTTACAATATTCCCTATACCGCCCCGGTTAAAAATCGTTGATTGGCCCTCCCTTACCGTAAATTGATAAGTTATTTCGCAAAGAGACGTCACTCTGTTGTCGTAACGCAGGCCTTATTTTTTCAAAATTTTGCGTAACCAATCTACCGTTCGCGTGAATTAAAACCCACGTAACCTATCGTTAAAGAAGGACAGAGAGTTAAAGAAGGCCATAGGCCAACAGTGATTTTTGATTGGCTGGAGAGTCGGAGCCAGCCACCCAAGTCACAGCCCACACATACCTAGGTTTACTGTTTCGCGCTGTTTCTCGATCTCTTGTTTCGTTTTCAGTAAAGTAAATTAATTGGGTTTTTTTGTCCCCTCAAATTTACATCATCAGTTCAGCAAGAAATGGTTCATACTTAAATAAACTAAGATTATGGTCATTCTATCATACAAAAAATGACAGTGTATGAGAATTCACATAACATGTTACCAGGGTTCGAAATAACCGCTGGCCCGCCTGCCCATGGCCAGTTAAAATCCTAACGGGCAGGCAAATGTTTATGTTTAGTAGTCCTGCTGGCCATTTTTTTTTTCAGATTGTTTTGTATTAAAACTTATAGTTTGGAGATCTAATAATCGGAATAAAACTAATAGTTTTCCAAATATTCTGAAGATTTTATGAAGTCGGGTTATGACTCGTAGAGGTAATTTTTCTTGCAGAAGTGAAACTGCGCGCATATGATCTAATGCGAGTATTACGGTATGGTTCATTGGATCATCATTTGGGCTTCTAAAATAGGTCAAGAGACCTAGGTCACATTTCAGCCAATCACGGTCCGCTTTCCTTTCGACTTCCATTCAAAATGGCGGCACTTTCGCTGTGACAATTTTCGATGCCCTCATCATCGTCAAAATGGAGCGATATCTACATAATTATATGCCACCAAAACCCAAAATTGCGAAATCTAGCGAGGAAAAACTACTTGTTCAAAGGGAGTATGAAAAGGAAGGCCGAAAGAGAACGTTCCTCCCAAAATGGACAAGCGAGTTTACTTGGCTGGAATGTGACCCGGCGAAGGGAATGATTTGTACGATATGCTGTAAATACGAGGATGTCGGTACATTTGTTACAGGCTGCAAAAACTTTAAAAAGCATTAAATACTGACGCACGACACCTCTCATGGACACAAAATGAAAAAAAATCGTTTTAATATAGAACAGAACCCTGATAATACCACAGCCTCTCGTACGTTAATGTCATTAAATGAGAAACTGAAATAATTTGTTTACGTTCTTGTGATAAAGGGATCATAAAAGTGTATTTTTCCTTGGTTAAAAAATATAATGATTGAGGGAATGGAAAATTTAGCTGGCGAACAATTCTTCAAAAAGCTGGTGGGAACTGGGACTGATGAGGCAAGTACGATGCTAGGATTTAACCAACTAAAACTTACTAAATCTGACTGGAGGAGTAAATTGGGGGATAAATCTCTGTCTGATCAGATGACTATTATATTAGAGACTTTTGATATAAAAACATTTGACCCTACACCAGCAATAAACGTTTGGCTACAAACCCCAAGACGGCTTAGAGAAAGTAAGACTGAAACTCCACAAGATGATGTCGTAGGTGACCAAGAGGATGTGACAGATGTGTGTAATTAGGATGATGAGAAGGCCTACAACTCCCTGTGTGAAATGATCTTTTCCAATTAAATTAATAGTACTATTACTATACAACCACAGAATCTGTAGAAATAACTTAGTCACAGATGAGTCAAACACACGTTCCAATTGATGTATTAATAATAAAAATACATGTTATTACCAAAAGTATCATGTCTTGTGGTGTTAATTAATGTGGTTATTTAGATAACATACATTTGAAGGGCCATGGAAAATTAGAAGGGCCAGTTAAATTCAGAAGGGCCAGTTAAGTTTACACCCAACTGACCCTGTAGGCCACCTGACTTAAGATTCTTATTTCTACCCCTGCATACTAGTGCAGAAACGGGTACTGATTTTCGCATTTTGCCATAAAAAAGCAGATCACCTGTTTAAAAGAAAGACTTTGTACCGCTAAGTTTTTTCAGCCATAGCATTTGCCGACGAGGCACTACAGCATGGCACAAGACATGCATGTGTATTAGGTGACTTTGTTTCTCAAAGAAAAAGACCGCGTGATACAGAAAAAACCCAATTAATAGCTTAATTAGGGAACACCGTTACATTTTATTTAACCATTTTTTAAAAAAATATCAACAGTTAAACATGTAGTTTACCCAGCACTTTGCACACAGCTGTCATAGTTAAGGGGGTGTGTTAAATTTTTAGTTAATCGGTTAGCGATTTTTCTTTTCGAATACCTTCAAGTTTGTAACTGTTCAAGGGTACCCTATTACCCGTTTCAGCGCTATAATATACTCAGAAAACTCTATAGGGTTCATCTTGAAATGCAGAAAAAATTGGAGAACAGATCATAAAGGCATCACAAAATTCGGGTGTCAATCTATGTCTATTGGATATGTTATTGTTATTATTCACTTCTTGGTTTGTTCTCCCCTCCTCACACTAAGAGTTACAATTGTTATTGTGGAATCTCATGTAAACACATGAGAATAGGACCATGCGTAGTGAAAGGCAAGATGGTATTTTGTTAAGCTGCATCCTTGTGAGTTCATTTAAAAAAAAAAAAAAAATATGCTACACTGGCTGTAATGTGAAGTCTTTATGAATTGAAATAGATATTTCAAATTAAAAAAAAACAAAACAACAGCAAACAGTGTTCTGACAATTCAGAACCACCAATCTGACAGCTACCTAAAATAATCCGATTGACTGGATTAGATTCCCAGACCAGCTGGGGGACTATAAACTTACTCTGGTACTCAACATCAGCCTCTAGGTTAGCCTGCAATACAGCCTGCTGTATCTCATCTTTGTCAAGGCTTACGTCACCTCCATTGTTGTTGTTCTTTGAGAAAAATACAAAAAAATGGATTGTTAGAATGATTAATTGGTGATTAACACCATACCGAGGAATCTTTCACATTGTGCACAGATAAAGTGTACTCTGTTAGTTTCTCTCATTTATGCCATGTGCATGTAAAATCTACAACATTGATATGAAATGGATTAATGTCTAATTCTGAGTCATATTGCAATTTGTAGACAAAGAGATGTACCTTCTTAGTTTCTCTCCTATACATGTATTCCACATAAAATCTACAACAGTGATATGAAATGGACTGATAAAAATATTTGCTTGTGTTAAAACTTTTTGCACAAACGAAGGTACCTTCTTCGTTTCTCTCATGTCCCTAAGTTTCTGTAGATAATATTCAGCATTATCATCGGACACGTTCTTGAGGCCGAGGTGAGAGGATCTCAAGGCCTGGATCAGCAGGTTCTTGTCATTCTTATCCAAGGCTTCATTCAACTTGTCCAGGGCCACTGAGGCTGAAATAGTAAAGCATGCCTTAAGGAATTTATTGCTCTTAGATGTCGACTACAAGAGATTCTGGGTTCTGTACCCTTTTTGGGATTGATTTTTAACACAGATATTATGAAAATAGTTAAATATTTCGGGTCCCCACCAATCTAGCTATAAAATTTCCTTACATTGCATTCATAGGAAGACTTTGTTTTTTTAAGTGTTGATTACAAAAGCAACAATTTTTTTTTTTTTTTTTTTTTTTTTAAATTCCATATTCCTCTTTTGGATTCTACATATCCCAGAGTCATGGACAAACTTTCTTTTGAGAAAAACTTGTAAAACCACACCTTGATGGCCACATTAAATAAAATAAAAAATAAAAAATCTATTCATCTTCAAAAAGGCAGATTTTCTATTTTTAAGAAGTCAAGTCAAATTTGTTCACACTGTTTTTGACTAATTATAGTCCTATGTTGATAATAATACTTAATTATTGCTATAATTTGAAATAAATACATAATTTAATGATCAGTTAAAAAGATAACTCAGTTTCACATTTATACAATTTTTAAATAGTAAATTATTAAACCTTGACATTACTTACTGTTGACCTTGTAAACATTTCCTTGTATTTCTGCCTGTGTTAAAATCTCATCGTAGATATCTGGTTCATATGTTATATCAGGGTCTATACTCTAAAACACAATTGTATCAACATTATCATAAATATAATCATTATCAAAGAAATTCATTTTCATAATAATAATAAATTTGTTGTTCCTTGTAAGTTGTCTAAGAAAACTAATAGATAATGTGATCAAATTAATGCTAAAAAAATTAAACCCACAAAAAACAATGATAAGACAATGTAATAGGACACAAAAACATCACAGCGCACTGGTTTTGTGTGGCATTACACAGCTAAAGATTACACAATTTCAACCCAACCACCCACAAATAAGCGGTGTGGGACAAAACAAAATTTTCACAACATTGAAACCTTTCATGACATTCTTGAAGTTTGTTTAGCTGATTGGAGTAACCAATTGTTGGAAAATTATTTAATATAATGTACATTCTGTGAGCCACCCTCCTTTTCATTTATTTGAATTACTGTTTACAAAGCTAAATTATGAGAAGTCTTTCCATATCTTATTGGTGATTCCATTATGAAAAACAAATCTGTCCTCAAACCTTATTCCTGGCATTCTCTAGCTTTGTGTGTTTGGCCTCATAGAGAACTGATTGGTAGTCATGGCAACAGTCTGTTGAGAGATTAACCAACATGGCCGCCGGGTTCTGTAATGCTTTCATGGTCTCATCAGTAACTTGGTGATCAATGGCTTCATTTATAGCGATGATAGCAGCGTGTACTAAAACAAGAAAAACACAAGTTTTAAAATACGAAGAAATTTGAAAACTGTGACACAAATATTTACACGTTTTCAAAAATATATAGTTTGAGCAGAATTGAGTTTTGAATTTATATACACCGTATTTAGATGTAGTATGGTAATATTTTCTCATTGTGTTATTCAAAATCCTACAGGATAAAGAAGTGTTTCCATTCCAATATCTGTAAACAGATTCCAGAACTTTCCTATGAATTTTTGTTTTTTTGGTAAGGCCTCAAGCCATGCAAATTGAACTTTTTAATGAATGTAAGTTACAAGGGGATGGGCAGAGGAGTGTATTCTTGTCCTTTCGACACTCTGAAATGAACAATTGCTTCATTTGGACACTCTGTATTAAGACAATAACATGAAGGAGATAGGGACACTGAGGATTATGGACACCCAGTAACTTTAAAAAGGAAGCAAAATGACCATTTCAGACACCATACTTTTGATCTATGGCTTAACCCCTGAAAGTCAAAACCCTGTCAGCTGTACGGCAGGAATGCTGATAAAAAAAAAATAATAAAAGAAAGAAAAAAAAAAGTTAAATTCTACCAAACACAAGGAAACAAATGACACTTACATGCGGCTTCATCAACAGGCATCTGAAATAAACAAATTTATAAGATATACCATCTGTCGTGAATCTATCTACATGTGCCAATATATGTATTTTTAATACTGAATTCTTCTTGTGTGATGATTAATTTCTGACATGCAGAATTCATTTGATTTATACTAAACTTGGTTAAGGAAAAAGTTCATGTAAGAATGTAGCTTTTAGATTGTTTGTTTAAGGAAATTAAAGAGAATATTATACATTTTTAGGCAGATTTTGTTTGTCAAGGACTATCTTGAAGATATTATTGGAATCCTGTCAACATGTATATTAAAAACTAGCCAAGGGCAAAAACACATTGTCACCACATTTTTCAGATAGATAAAGTTAGAATTCCACAACATTTTCTTTTAAACAGCTTTGTTTCCATGGCAACAACAATAACATGTTTTCTTGGAGAAATAATTAGGTTTAGGAACAGAGTACTTTTCTTTGACTGCATCCATATTTTTAATATAAGAGGCAGTACGAGGAACCTTAACATTTGTTGTCTGTCTGCTAAGCTTAGCTGAAGATACACGCCATAGTCCACACAAAAGCATTACACAAAATAAGACATAGTTATCCTAGATTCTGTTTTCTTAAATTCTATTCGCCGAGAATCACAGAAAAAAGTGCATGGCAACAATTTTAAAGCAAAAAAATACAAGATTTGATCATAATTTAGAATCAGGGTAACATAATCGAGAAAAATAACAAGAACACAGTTCATTTTGGACAGATTACATTATCAAACTTAGGAACATTGAAACACGTATTAAAAGGGAATTATTAATCTTAATAAGTCTATTAATAATCTAACAAATAATCTAAGTTGTCAATTTATAAAAAAAATTAATAGGACATATATTGAAAAGTATCATCATATAATCAAATTATCAGAAACTATTAAATACAGCTAAAACAAGACAAAAATTTGGTCCATCTTTTCTCCAGTTTTAATTTCGTTTTATCCTATGTATGAGTTGAATTTTGTCCAAGTATTAGGGGTGGATGGTAACCATAGAAACTAAGTCATACCTCATTGGCTAGTATACCACCGATCTTGCTAAAAGCAGGCATCTGGATGCCATATTTTTCCAGTTCTCGTCTCATAGCACTGATCTCTTCCTCTGAAAATAAACAAATCCGAGATGATCCCATGACACCATTGTCTGATGATCCACACATTCTTAATTTGTTCTTTTGACAACAAGCTGTTTGTGTATTTAAAATAAAAACAGTCTGTAGAAAGATATTTTATGACAGCAAGCAGACAAAGAATTGTATGTAGAAGTCAAAATCATGACAGCCTAAATTAATGTATTACAATTCGTTTCATCATCATATTGAGATAAGTATAATTGATACTCCGTGATAGATCAAATTACAGTCAATTATTCATTCAGTTTTAAATTAAATTTAAATTAAATTTATTAATAATTAAATTTAAATTAAATTTATTAAGATTTTGTTTCCATAAAATTAAGGCAATTTCGTTATTATATGGTTAAGATTGAGTTTGCCAAAGTTTTGGACAGCCTGCAGAGTTCAGTTGTCAGAAGTGACATTCGTTTATCTCTGTGCAGCAACTGTCCTGAAAGTCACATTGAAAGAATTAAATTCCAGACATCCAGCTGCACATATTTAAACAAAGAGATCAGTAAAACTGTTGGTTATTTCTATTTTCACAGTACTTTTGGATATTCTGATTGTACATGTACAATGGCTTGCCGAAATAAGGGTAAAGAGAAACCCCACACATGTACTTTAATGAAAGGAACAAAAGACAACACAATACATGTCAATACATGTTTGCTTCATGTTGCCCTTTGGCCTGGGGAGCACCAGGGCAACACTAAGCGGCAAAACTGTCCACTAAAAGTAAATGATTGCTAGTTTCATAAATTCATAAAAAAAAGTATCCAGTTTTAGGCAACTCAAACTGTTAAAAAATTCTAAGAATTTTGCTTTTATTGAAGTCCGTTTCTCACCTGTAAAATTGACTTTTCCATACAAGTCTTGTATCTGTGGGGCCAGGCCTAATTTGAAGAGGTATAAACTGTGGAATAGAAATTCACAACAATAAAGTTGATAGTAAATCAATGAGACAGGTCGAAAAGACAATGAAAGACAGCCTCCCAAAACAATGAAACCAAACAATGACAAGAAACAGGTTGGAGCAAGATATGACTGAAATAAATGAGGCAAAGTGTTGGATGCAAGATATGACTGAAATAAATGAGGTAAAGCGTTGGATGCAAGATATGACTGAAATAAATGAGGCAAAAGAAGATATCATTTTCTTCTTGTTTAGCTCAGAAAGCTCCAGGACAACAGGAAGCATCATCCAACCACCTGCCCCAAATGGTGCTAAGGATTGATGTTCAATAAGGGTTTTATGCCAAACTCTTTACTACATGTTAAATTTTGTTGCAGGGGTTGGGCTTTCCTTTCAAGTTTATTTATAAAGTCGTACCTGTAGTATAGGTTCATGTATAGTTTATGAATAAACTTTATACGTTGGTTTGTTTGTGTGATTGGGGTTTAACGTTCTACTCAATGGTATTTCACTTATATGATGACGGATTGTCCACTTCACCTAGCCTTATTACGGTGGAAAACCGTTTAATGTCGCATTTAAGGTTATTCAGGCCTTTGTGTAACTGATTTATTAATCGCATCAATTAAAACCCACGTAACATAAAGTTCGGTTACTTGAAAAAAATTTGTGCAAACGGTCGTTCTCGTATATAGGTTATGTAGGCCTAAATATACAGTGTAGTTACACTATAATCATATAAAATGTACCATGATATTGAGCAAACGGTTTTTACTGGTACCAATCATTGTTTACAGATTTTAATCAAATATCATTCACAAAGTTTCTAATTCCAGTGGACCAACCTTGGAATGCTCCGTGAGTGGGTTAAACAAAGTGAGACTGTCATAATATAGTGTTGTTGTTGCATCAGGAGCATGCGGTAAGCTGTCTGAGTGGCTTCATCAAGACAAAGAGTTAATCCGGTCATTATCAGGCCAAATCAAGGCACATGGGGTGCAGGTAATGTAAACTTTTCGCCACCTTTGCAAAATTAAGCCTGTTAGGTTTTGTTTATTGTGCACTGTCAATGCTTTCAACTTGTGAGCTGACATAGATATAAAGAAGATCATAGACAAACAGTACTTTTGATTGGCTGGAGAGCTGGAGCCAGCCAACCAGGTCACTGCCCTTAGGGGTTTTTCCTCAAATTTACGCCATAAGTGAAGCAAGAAATAATTAATACTTAAATAAACCTAGATTATGGTCAGTCTATCATAAAAGTATTTCTGACAGCGTATGCGAATCCTTTTCTGGCTATCTTGTGTAGAGTGTACATACACTGTACACATCCGATGTACATGTTCATGGCCTTAGTTTATGTGAACAGTGCAGTTTGTGTGAATATTTGTTTGCGTAACCGCCATGTTACCTGAACGACCGTTTGCGTGAAAAAATAAGGCTTGGTTATTTCACGCACATTATAAAGCCCAGACCACACTGATCATTATCATCTATTTTCTATTAAAAAAATCTCCTAAGTTGCGATGTGAAGAAAGAGATCAATGTAGTGTTTGAACAGCTGGACCTTTAAGACAAATCAATACAAAAAGTTACAGCTACACGTTTGCTTGGCTGAGTAAAGCAATCACCTGGGGTTTTTTTGCGGTTTGACGGAAAGACATAATGTTAGTTTAGACATAAAATGTATATTCTCAAGATAAAATAATTCTTAAAACATTGATTCGACTAAAAAAAACTTTTGTATGAGGAATTTCAAAAATAAAAAAAATATTCTGGATTGATAACAGGAAGATTGGATGCCAGAGAGTAGCTGAAATACTGATGAATGTGGCGTAAAATACCAATCAATCAGAAACATTGGGCATTGATATAACAGGAACATAATATGTCAGGAACTGTAGACTGTGTTTTTAAACACTGTACAGATTAACTGAAAGATCTACTATGGGCAAAACAAGGTCAGGTAAATGTCAGACACTTTCTCTAATTCGACAGACTACATGTACTTCGGTCAACCAGTGACCCTTGAAATTCAAAGCATAGAAAGGGCACAGCCGCTTCGCTTATTACTACATGTAATTCTAATACGATTTCAATTCTGTACCAAGGCTCGGAACAACCCACAGTGAATGAATTTATATCTTAAAAAATGCTCATAACTTCGTGACGATTTTGTGTATTTTCTACTTTTAAATTAAAGAATATCTTTTCTAAGTTTTTTTTCTGATAATAACGTAATTTTTTTTCTTTTATAAATGTCCATCAGGTATTTTCTGTGGCTGAAGTATTACGGTAACTTGTCCTAGATTCTTCATTGAGTGTTTTAATATCCACTTAATGTGTAGTACTTAAAACCTTTGGCGTATTGGTAAATCTGACATAAAATATGTTTACAGAATACCCAATACTAGACAAGGTAGTAAGGTCTAAAGTCTACTCCAATTAGTATTGAATGAATATAGTGTAGATGTGGGCCAGCCTATCTCTTCCTTCACTGATCAGACGTGTAGATTAAGAATAAACGACGACAAAGGTAACGTGTACCACTCGGCTAAGTCTAAATCTACCAATCAATACTAATGTTATAAAATGGCTCTGAGTTGGACACAGGTCTGCCTGGACTTCTCAGAAGGGTTAAATATTGATGTTAAAAGGTCCCATTCCACTAATAGATTACAGAAGAGCCTAGTACCAGGTTTGAGGACAGAAATCGCACATGTATGGATTATTTCACCTAAACAGGAGTGATGCCTCCTCAGCAAGGGCTTAGACAGACACCCGTCCAAGTGGACACCCTGAAGTGAACAATTGCTGAATCTGGACACCCGGTTTTAAGAAACTTTAATATCCTGGAAATAGGAAAACTGTTAGTTATTTAAAAAGTAAAGCAAAATGACCATTTTGGTCACCATACTTTTGATTTCTGGGTAAGTCCCTGAGTACAGGCCTGTGCTGCAAATTTTCCACCATAAGCTTAAAATGGGTCCTCTAAAGTTTTATGACCTGGCAAAATCATTAGCAAACTGCAAATTTAAATGAGTACTGCAGACAATTTAAATGAGTACTGCAGACAATTTAAATGAGTACTGCAGACAATTTAAATGAGTACTGCAGACAATTTGGCCCCGTGAGGCAGCAGGTGGGACAGTGCCCTGCAGAATACTCCCTTGGCTTCCTCGGTCGATCGTAAGAGGAAGAAAAAGAGGTTGCTTTCTGTTGCCCTGCTTTTCGCAGAGCTAAAGGGTAACGGGAAGCAGATTTGTTTGTGATGTTCGGTATTTGTGTCATATAAGTGAAATACCCTTGGGTACGACATTAAACATCAATCAAACAAACAAGCAAGCAGACAATTTGGGAAAACTATAAATTAGTTCTCCTAAAATTAATTTGCATAACCATGGGAAGACCCGTTAGACCACATTCAGTATGTTCTCCCCAACTGGACAGGCCTGCTGGTTTACTGAAATCAGTTAAAGTCTTTCAAAACATTCAAAATTTCCACATATTCCTGACAGTAATTCCTACTGGAAATATCCAACATTCTGCTTTCAATGTAAATTTTATATAATCATTTTGAAAAGCCTGAATAAAATAAGAGTTAGTTATGCCTTTCTATTATGAATAAATTGACACAGATGCTTAACCTATTAAACACTTCGCTCAATGTAAATACTGGATGCAATTTGCTGAACAAATCCTTGCATAAAACAATAATGATTACGCCCGAGTAACCATGGTAACCGAACCGTGATTCATCCTGTTCTCACACTAAGTAACTGTATCATAACAATTTTTATGGCGGAATTTTGTGCAAACAAGTTTACACCCCCATATCAAACTTGCATAGACAATTAAACAAAGAGAATGCAATTAAAATCTGAAGATATAATATATAAGTATAAAACATTACATGTGAACTGTTTATATTAGCCAGAAATAGTCCTATAATATTCAATAAATTTATTCTTTAAATGAACCATCACTCTACCTGGTTATCAACTTATCACAATTCAATTAATATAACAACTTAGTGGTTATGTTTAAGAAAATGTTTTGAGATTTTCAATACCCTATAACTTCTAGCAATTGGGACAGAGAAAACGGTTTTACCACATGGGGTCTTACACGTTATTTCTGTGACCTGTCCCAAAATTAGAGAATCCAAACTTATACAAGTTATAGGGTAGTTTATTTCAAACAGGTATATAAAAAAATACAATATTTTTAATTTTAGTAACAGATCTGACAAAAACGGTTTGATTGATTGACTGTTCTTGAACACCTTACTAAAATGTATTTCACTTATACATGACAGCAGTGTATTTCTAACGAGTTAATAACAAAACAAACATAATGTGAGTTATTAATATATAAAAAAAACTTCATTGAAAAATCAATGTCGCTCTGTACCCAACAGCATAAATATCATTTTTTCTACACTGCCTTTGGGCAGAGGGTCTGATGAATAAGATGGTATATTGATAAAGTATAATGTGTGAAGCATAAGCAGACAAAAAAAAAAAACACTCAATAAAATAAGATTGAAATTAACGTACATTATATAAGTATATTTCATTTTGGTGCAAAGAGTTGTAACAAATCAGGGGAGTTTGTAGAATACCCTATAACTTCTATAAATTTGGACACTCTAATTTTGGGACAGGCCACAGAAATAACATGTAAGACCCCCAGCGGTAAAGTCTATTTCTCTGTCCCAACTGCTAGATGTTATGGGGTATTTTGTCTATGATCCTATCCTACAATCTAAACCCCCTTTGAGCTCCATGTTAACGCAGATATTATGCAAATAGTTTTACATCAAAATTAAATTTGGACTACAATTTTGGGTGCCCAATCATTTCATGGAACCAGATTGACCCTAGAAAGTTCTATGAAGATGTTAACCTTATTGTTATTTAACTTGGATTTAATTATTTTTTGGAAATGCAGGCTTACCTAAGAGCATGGATACAGTAAATAGCACGTGGTATGTTTTTCCGGTCATAAATATCTGTAGTTTCTGGATAAAAAATCTGAAAACAGAAAATGCACCTAATTATCTACATGTACCTTATGTGAACTCTCAATCTATAATGAGCTTTGTTTGTTTTCTTATTGAAACACAAGAGTTATTTTTGGGGATAAACAAGAAAGAAAAGAAGGATTACGAAAACATTTTAAACATAAAAACTATAAAATGATAGCACTGTTATATGAAATAAAACGAATGTCTATATGAAATTTTGATAATTATAATATGGGTAAATACCTTAGGCAGTCCAACTTCCCTCATGGCGGCAAACCAGTAGTTCACATTATCGGTGTGTCGAAAATGTAATCCTCGTGTCTGCAAGGAAACAGGAATATTGAATATATATTTATCTATTTAGCAAATTTATAACAAAAATAAAACAATTAAGGTAAAGCTTATTATATATATTGTAATACTAATCCCAAGGGCTCCTCGTGATCGCCAGTTATCACTGCCAGTAGGGCATGTTAGTCTCGTAAAATTCTACTTTACTTCTAAGCACCTTATTCAAAGCGGTCATTAGTGTTTGAATACTACATGTAATATTCCAGAGACAGATGTTGTGTTGCTGTTGGGTGGAGCTGTAGGCCCGGAGGAGAGAATGGCCATGATTTTAACTTTCCGTTATGGCTAAAACTAGAAAAAGATTGTAGGAGGTAGTAGTAGTTAAATGACCTTTATGTCATGGTGATAAATAGACCTTTAATCGAAAGGTCACATGTTCGATTCTTGGTGGAGCAAGCACATTTTTCTTTCTTCATTTATTCAAAATATTTTACTTAAAACTGAGACCGAAAGCTTAGAAAAATTCTCAATCTGCTGCTTAAGGTAATTCAAACAAGACCTTAATTAGTTTCCCTGAATATTGAGTTGTAGCAATTAGACCTGCATACACCATACAGATAAATGTGTTTGTCTGGATAAACAAGAGGAGGGTTGATCTTCAAAACTTGGTTATGATAAATGAGTTGATGATTTTCATAAAGAAAACAGATTTTCTGACTTTTTTTGGACAAATGAGTTTGTTTGAATGAAGTTGAACAGCATACTTGAGGTTATTTCACTGTACCAGCCCATTGGATGGAAAAATCTCAGAACGCAATATAAGGGCAACACACACGTCCTGTTGAGTCATTATCTATTATGTTTGATTGAGTTTTAATGTACTTCACTTTTATGATGAGGGATTATCCACTTTACACAGCTCTTAGCAGATATAAATTACGGTGGAAAACCAATTGCCGGAGCCACATGCTACATGTACCACTAAGCCAGGGCCGAGGGCCCAAATCAAACAAGGAAATAGTGATCAGTTTTGGGGTAAAAAATAATAGATGTAATATTATGCAATGCACCAGCAATAACTTTATCAACCCTATAACAGCACAGTAAAATCATGTCCTGTAAACTTCTGATAATAAATGTATTGTACGCATAACTGAGTTTGAGCCTTTCATGGAGTCCCCAAGTGAGTATGCTGTATAAATT
>JARFOD010084167.1:0-17358 GCA_031763545.1 Mopalia muscosa | reverse complement strand
TCGTAATGCAAACAGGGAAAGTTCTGCTTCACTGCTTCCAAAAAGTTTCTGGGTCATCGTAGCTAAAAATCCCGAAACTGTATCAGTTACATCGTACGATACAAATCAAAACGACACAAAATTAGTCTTTAACAAGAACATGACTCATCAAATTGACTGTGCAGCCATGTAAACAATTTAAATTGTAACGCTTATACGCATGTAGAAACAAAACATACTTTGAAAGGTATTCTATGAGAATTAACATTTTATAGCCACACAGTGTCACAGTATTTTCACTCTTGACAATATTATAATTAGGTTTTTCAAACAATATTTAGTGTTTTGTCGCTTGATTGGGGATTGAAATTGTACTAAAGGTTATTTCACTTATGCATCACCGAATCAACTCGATAGGAAAAAGGCGAGAAAAGGCAAATTATTTATATGTGGACTTGCTTTCATTTAAAGGTTAAGTGGTCTACATGATGCTTTTATATTTGAGGTCCACTTTTGAATTTAAAGGAGGTATAATTTGTTATAATTGTATTTACAACATTTTGATATACTGAAAAAGCGAAACTTGAAAATTCAGAGAGGCTAGTTAACCAGTGAAATTCTAAATGTACAAGTTTATACTACGTTACTTATTGTGAAACAATGTGGTTCTCATTGCCAAGTCCTGAATTTTAATTAAGAAGATAAACTGCATTCATGTAATTGTCGACAACTGATTTAATGATAAACTGTTGCACCCCAGTTTCAAACTCATGAGTCTTTATGCATGTCCATGTACATGATTGAGGTTTAATTTATCCGCTTATCACGGATGTAAAGGTAGGGAGTTGGATGGTCACAGAGGGGCAGTGATGTGTTAAAAATCAGGCATTTCCCATCAACTTGTATCAGTTATCAGCGAAAATCAAACTTCATTAGATCGGATCAGACTCTTCTCTCTCAATATATGAAATACAAACATGAGCTATGGAGATGAATGAAACAAATGAACCAAGAAATAAACATTCGACAAATAAGTTGTTAAAAATAAATCCTTTTTGTACATGTTTGACTTTTGTGAATATAGTATCAATTCAGACTGCTTTAATTTCATCAGTGACAACTAGAGGTACCAGCATGCAAAAAATCACAATAACATCTTGACCTTTTTATTAATAATATTATATTTCCATAATCTGCTTGACCTCTGATGTCAATATCAATTTAGTATTGAATTGATTGCTTGCTTAAATATGGCGGAAAACTGAGAGGAAATCTCAACAACAAAAAAACCCACATTATCAAGACTTTTATTTATATCAATCTTTCTCGAGAAAATAAAAAATTAAACAATTAAAATTGGAGAAAAAAAATTGCCACACATTTGCACCAACAGATCAATTAGTATGAAGATTCTATTAACTGTATTCATTGCAGCTTAGTGCCAGATGGTCAGATGTACGTGCCAAAAATAATACTTCTCTTTGGGGGGGGGAAAAAATCCTAATTTCTAATTGATCCAAATTTCTTTAAAGCTTTTCTTTCTGAATTGATAATCAAACAGGTCTATTGGGCATGTAAACACAGCTAATGTAGAATTTTATTGAAATAATTAAAATGACAAAAGTTTCATTATATATATTTTTTAAATGTCAATAAATATTATTTGAACACACCCATTGCCCACAGCTCTGGGTTAAACAGATTATTTTGGGTAAATGTCTGTTTTTTGCTGTTCAAATTTGTGTTGAAAATACCTTCAGAACATGTAAATTTATAATGTAATCAGGACTGGCTTTTGTATAGTTTATAAAAAATCAACAATGTTACAGATGGATATTGATTCATAGAGAATTTCAGGTACTTGTGTTCGGCTTTTTTGAGAATTGACACGAGGAAAACCATATAATGTGAGATGTGTTGATACTGATGCAAAGTTAATCTTCCTCCAGCTCTAAAGGAAAGACAGCACGGATACTCTTCAAACAATTTGCCCCTTAGACAGAGGGTCTTCAAACACACACGCTATATCAGTAAGAGGCCTAAAGATTCATACACATCATTTATAAATACAACAGTGGGATTGGGAAACCAAATAAAACTACACACATGTATATATGAGTCACAGAGTTTTTTTTTCTTTGTTCTATTTTTCCAAGCTGCTCTATTTTATCAGGTAAACAGTTTTTGTAATTACCTCTGACAAGTGAGACAATTACACCTGCCAATTTAATGTAGTTGTTCCAGGTGTTATAACAACTTATTACTATAAAAAATACCTAACAACATAAACATCCAGGCCACAGGTACATGTAAGTGTGATAACCTTTTAGTTCTGTGCTGTAAGGGAGAACAGACTAAACGTGGCAGTACCCAGGTTATGTAAACTTAATATAGTAGGAATGATTTAAAGGTTTAAAAAATTGTTTGCATTTTGCTACTGACTTTGACAAATTGTATCAATCTGATCATCAGTGAACTTGTTATAAAGCAATTTTGCTTAATTTTGTATAAATGTACTTTTATGTGTAATACAAGCGAATAAATATTATATATGCAAATGTTAGGTTATCTGATTAAATTCAAGAGGACTGAAGTTAAGGTTATGCCAGAACAGATTACAGCACAGGCCTGCTTTGATGTTCTGCTCATGGGCTAGAGTTAGCCTGGCAAAATTAGGCATATGGGTGACACTAAACGGGTGTTTTTTTTTTTAGACATTTTCTTTATTTTCCACCATAATTAGGCAAGGTATAGTTTGTTTAAGTGGCATTTTAGAAGTTGTAGATGATCAAAACAAGTGATAACACATTTTTATGGATGTCAAACTTCTTTAATATTTCTCACAATGAGAAAATATTAAAGAAGTTTGACATCCATAAAAATGTGTTATCACTTGTTTTGACCATAAATGTTTAGCTTTAAACGATCCCAGCAAGACCGTAAGACAATTCTGTGTTTGCTTGTCCTCATCGCATCGAGCGAGAATTGATTTACTCATTGGGTTGGATGGCCCTGATATAAGTGAACTAATCTTAAATGCCGTGTAAATCTCCCATGCAGACAGACAAATAAACAACTGCTATTCCGTCATTACTGTGCCAGTGTGAGAATGTTAAGACAGTATCAAATACACTAGGCTGGTATAGTCTATAGTCCGGACCGTTGAAATCGTAACATCAGACTGGCTCAGAGGGATGGTGAGTCCAGTGAAAAGATCCCGAACGTTTTAGACTCAACACTCCAAAACAACACAACAGACTGATCCTCATTGACTATAGGATAATCAAAACAGGCACGAGTCATTTTGTTCCGTAGAATAATGGCAGATATTAAACATTATACATTGTTAGCCACATAGTCAATTAAACGATGAGACTATATCTTATATTCAGCACGGTGGAAGCTTTTCAGTTCTCCCTGGAACTTTATTGTTATATGTTTAAATCCCATAGGGATCATTTCTTCTGAGTGGATTTGCGTTGATCACGGTTTAGTGGCTAGGTGATATATGACTATCTCCTAACACTCTGCACACTATCCCCGATCGGGTTTTATTGTGTTGCACAAGATTTTTTTCACAGCTATCAAATGTGCATGTTTTGAAAAAAAACATTATCCAAAAATATTTCTATATGTATATATATATATATTTAAAAACAAGCCAAATGCCACAAAGCATGTCGTATGCAGCAGAGGCATAGAAAAATCAAAGAGCTTCAATTCGTTTAAGTAGAATTTAACCCACAACAAATGGTATACAGTTTCTCTATGGAAGCCGGGTTTATTGTGTTTGAAACGAGGCTGGATGTATTTCACAATATTTACATTGGAGCAAATAGATGGACGTCGCTCAGTCATTGTTTGATTGTTCCACTAGTATAAAGGCACCATGTGATAAAAACACATAGCAAAATGTTTTAACAGTGACTTGATTGAAAAACCCATACGTAACTGATGTTATTGTGACTGTGTCAACGCTTTTATCCGTGTGGAGTGATAAATGTATTCTCGTGATCACATCAGAAACAAAGAATAACTTTGAGCTCCACAAAGCCATGGTTTTATTGTTGAGTTAAAATGCAAACAATAATTGACAGAGCCAGGTCTGCGTCATGGTTGGTTCACAGACAACTTTGTGATGTTGTATATCATATTGCTCTATTACAATGCATAGTTGAATTATTACACATAAAATAAGAGAAGCTATTTATTTTGGTTTTTGAATATTTGGGCTGGTCATGGACAAACATTCTTTGGTTTGAACATTATTGTAACGGCTTGTTTCATACTAAACCGTATTCATGGAAGTTTCGAATGACCGGTGCTGTAGTCCACGCAATGGCCTGATGTGGATCGTCTCGAGAAAGGTGAGATGTGTCGAGAAAAAGACATTCAATCCCGATAATCTAATTGACCAATGCTCAGGGGGAAATGTTTAATCTAATAATCCGATGCTCCAGGAGCGAGTTTACGTTCTCGATCTCACATTAACAACCCACTTTCTCAGATCAAAAATCGATACACCTCATTCTATAGATGACCGAGCTGTCTCCCTATGGGCTGGAAGGTTTGGTCTACAAATGGATAAAGGCAAGATTCCACTGTTTTGTTTCTTGTAGCTCTTGCATAATGTAGGACTACTCGGCTTAATGACTTTGTGAAAAAAGTACCTGTTTTCTATCACAAAATAAGGCTTATACATCTTAAAAAGAAGTGTGTGTTTTCAGAACCGTTTTTCGCCAATGATGTAGAAATTTGTCTGCGTCATTATTTTTAGTTAAACGATCTTTGCTAATTGAATGTAGTTTAAGTTACACTAGTTCAGTGATGAATAGATTCAGTCCAGTATTCTTATATGATACGAGTCAGGACAGTTCCTTAGTAACGCTCCATAAAACAAAATATTTGCCTTATTCCAATACACAGTGTAAGTAATGGCATAAAGTTTTAGATTTTCATTTAAAATTAATTTCATTAATTAACAGATGTAAAGTAAAACATATTAGACCACACGCAGCTATAATTAGATACAGTCTTGGTCAGTGGCTATTTTACGGTTGTAAACACTGGGACGATTTCTGCCCGGAATTGTCAATTATAGCTCGGGGATGCTCGTTACATTTCTCCACAGATACATCTCCCGCTGTTTACATTACACAAAAACTCTCCCTTCGAAAACAGCAGCTACTATTTTATTATTTTATCAACATTTTGGCAATAACATAGTGGTCGTTTATTCATCACCGTAATCCGTTCTCATAAGCTCTGTGTTTTTGTTTCTATGGCTTTTTTCTTCTTTCTCCATCTACTGTATTCACTATTCTGGTTTCCTTGGGTATTGCATTGAGGCTGGTATATTGTCGGTAACTTCAGAGGGAGCAGGTGCTGGTCTCAGTGAAGAAATAATAATTACTTTTTTTTGCTTTCTATAGATGTTATGTCGGAGAAGAATTCTCTTGTGAAATGTCACCAGTTGGCTGGATGATATATTAACACAAAAAGAGCTCTAAATCAGTTCATCTTCTGCCGTCCACTACTATATAGATATAGTATCCGCCAGTCTGTGATTACACAAGAGGTTTGAATGTCATCAAGGCTTGTAGAATCCATCCAATGAAGTAAATGTCTTGACGAATCTTAACAGAGAACATTAATCACAATCTGGGCTCACATTGACGGGTGAACATGAGATAAACGATATAGCATTGAGATCGTAGTTATGTATTTCAGACGGGATTCTAGGAACTGGAACTCTATAATTAAAGATAATCCTTAAGGGATATAGAATATTGGGTCGTTCTGATAAGGCAGACTACGTTGCTTTTCAGACAATAGGCATTATATTTAGTTCACAGTAAATACCCTTAATAGACTAGCCTTCCTTCAGCTTACCTCGTATACATGACTTATGGGATACCATCTCTGTCTTTAAATGGTACAATTTGACAACATCGTATGTATTTAACCCAGCAACAGCAAATTCAATATCACACATAAACTAAGTCATGCCATACTAATCCTAATGACTTTGTAAATCATTGGCTCATTTCATATTTAAATCACATTGCTCCAGGCCTTCTTACTTGGCATCCGACAGCCTTCCTACTAAATTCTCAAAGTACTCAAAACAGATAGAATTTGCATTGCAGAGGGCGAAATGTTGCTTGCCAGATATAAAATAGTTAACCAATAATTGAGGCCAAAGCAACCTTGGCAGCTCTTTTGAAATAACCACGACAGTCTCCAGCTGTAAGTTTGAATAAAAGTCTGTCTGAAGCTCATATAAACTGACTGATTCTCCAACGAATATTTCACAGTTCCACGGAAACCAGGTTTTTAGTTTTTAGTTTTCATATAAACGTTTGTAACAGTGACTCATTTGCCTGTCTCTCGATCTAACGACATCTCCAAATATTTCATTAATGGCTTACAGATAACTCCAAGAAAGACAACTTTTAACAAATATTATTGTGTTATTCAGTTATCTCCCTTGTTTCAGGCCGATTCTATAAAATAATGTATTGAAACAGTCAGTTGAAGTCGGTAAATCGGAGTTCTATAATAAATAGGGAAAGGGATAATTAAAAAATATAACGTTCGTCAATACTATAATACCAGATTTTAAAAGTATTAAAAAATAATAGGTCAATCTAATGGCGGGTGGAACTGTAGGAATTTCTGATATAATCTTGACCGGAATGTTATTGTTATATTTACCTGCTGTGCACCGTTTTAGATATCATACTAAGCACGACGATTAACACAAATAATTTATTTTTAAGACATACCGGTGAAAAATCCAACTTTTGTATAATATGTCTACAATTCGAAACTCGCAATCTAATTAAAATCAGATCTCTAAAACGCTCCCGGTGTTTTGTTTGTCGCTATATTGAGATCTAGAGGAATCCACTTTTACTGTTCAATTAGGTCAAGTTTACTGGGGTTCACGACAGGTGACAGTATCAGCTGTCCAATAAAAACACAGATATCACTGGGCAATGGTAAACACCAAATTCAGCCAAAACAAGCGACGCTGTCCGATTTTTTTCTGTGTTGTTGTTGTAAGCCCATTGGTCATGTAAAACTACGCCATCGAGAAAATACGGTTCGTCGGCGGAAATTTTCGGCTTTTACAAACCAGAATTGAGAAGCAGCTCTGTGATTGATCAACTTAAGAAACCAATCGACATTTTAGACGGGGTGATTGCGTTAGTTCTCAATATAGCGACAAAGAAAACTCGGAGAGCATTTTACAGATCTGATTTAATTTAATTCGATTTCGAAAATCGTATCCTGTGTAGCCACACATCGCTTTAAAAAAGACTGCAGTCTGCCAACTCTTTTATATACCGTCTGGCGTATGCTCGTCAAGTTATGTGTGTGTTCTATTAACAAACAGCTCAAATATAGATGTACCACTAATAGACACCACAACATTGACATTTCTGTTTTACGTATTGTATATCTGTCGTGCCTTGTTTGTTGCTAGTGCGCTCGAAGCTGGCTTCCTTCGCCAAACGAGTAGGCACGTATAGTTGTGTAAAATAAAGAACCTAAAGTCAAGTGTAATAGGCCTACCACATCTCCAAACAAGCAGACAATTTTTTGATTTTGACAAAACTAAAAAGCTGAAGAATCGAACATATTAATTCCAAATTAACAAGAATTGTAAATGTACGTTTAATGCCTAAACTAGTTCATATTGCTTCTTCGTGCATGCTCACTTTCCAGGGGTTATGATATCTATACCCAAGAGACTCTCATTTAGGATTATAATTCTGTCGATCATTTAAGGCATGTTTACCGTACTACTGCGGACGGGCAAATATTTCTCGAACACAGGCCTTATCATGCGGCTTTATGCCAGTACTTTCTATCCCATATACATCTATACAATATGTTAAGTGTATATGTTTACAAGGTTAAACACCAATGAAACAAACAAAAAACATTGTATTGATTCTCGTCAGTATGCTTTTTGCTCCAAACATTTTACGCATCTCTTAACTCATAATGAGTCTGCCATCTGGGACATAAATTATCCAGTATCAATTGAGCAGGTTTTCGTGGAAGGTTTAGTTTATTTTAAGTATTTTAAAAAAAAGATGAATTCAGAAGTAAGCACTAGATCCTATTTGTGAACATGGGTTTACCGTTAATGGTTCGTTTTGAAAATGCCTATCAAGGGACGTTACTCTCATGAACAAAAAACAGAGTTATTTACATGCAACATGCAATATCCTTATTTTTTTATATACCTGTGTAATATAATTATTTTCTTCAAGCAGCACCTTACTTTTCAACTAAGATTTTTTTAATAAACCCGTGCTATAACTATCTTACCGGAAAATCACAAGACGGCGCCCTACTTTTAACAACCGTTACAGCGGATTACAAATTTGAAAATGAGTAGCCTAATGTGTAGATTGGTCAATCTAAAATGGAACCAAATTTGAATTTAAGAAAAATTAGGTTTATAAGTGTTTTGCTTTTTTTAAGTATTGCATTAATCCACAGCTGAATGACACACTAGCATAGTCCTGGTGTATTTACACCACTGTAATTTGCCTGGCTACGCCATTTTAGCGAAAATCACTACATTCAAAATGGTCCTAGTTTATGACCAAGCGGGCTGTATTCAAGGTTCAGTAATACATGCATTCACATTAATAACAAATTTTCGTGACATGAATTGTCTTGTTCTTTGACTTTATTTGTTTCCGTTTTCCATAGAATGGTACAAATATAACAAGTCCTATCAAAATATGCCATTCAAATGTCTTACTATCCAGGAACATTTTGTTTTCTGTCCTCATACGGGTCCGTATTATGCAATAAGTGACGAAATTGTCCAATACATTGAATCAAATTTTTATGTTCTTTTATTTCATTGGCGGCATGATAAAATCCGAAGGAGCCACTAACGCACTATATCATTAGAATGACTTTTCTGTGTTGTGTCACTTTTAGGTAACAGAGCTCTGAGAATGGGATTGTCTTGCCTTGCACATTGAACTATTTCCCTCTGTCAATAAAATAAAAATAACTTTATGATAACTGACCAAGAGTTATGTAGGCTTTCTGGCACATATATGTAATTATGTTAACTTAATGGGAAGAACTGTTAGCGATGGTTTTATGAGGGTTCTGCTTATTCAACAACATATAAACATCAATAGTGTCTCAAAACTGATTATTGTCACATTGGAATTCAAATATCACTGAGCCAGATCATTATAAAAATGTCGTTAATTTGGAATTCTGAATAAATTATTTCAAACATGACAATAAAATGGGACGAGCATCTTTACTGCTTCTCCACTAACTTTATACACTTGAATCTGTAGTTTTTACGTTTATATAGTACACATGAACCAGGCTCATGTTTTGTAGTGTTGTATCATATTCATGTTTATTTGCAGCTGTGTTTTCAGTGATGTCATTTGCTATAAATAGATTCGTGTACCTTTGAGTCGAATCACTCAATGTAACAAGGCAGCGTGTATATTCTATAGAAGCCTTTTACTATTGGAATTTTCTAGAAAATCTAGTGACACAATTATCACCGGTCAGTCGTTTGTTTTCTCATACCTTGTTTATTTTCTTTCTTGTAATAGTTTCTCTGACCCCGAGCTTTCCTTCAAGCTAATAAGATGTCTAAAGATCCTATTAGTTATTATACAAACTCTGGTATAGGCCTACTCATGAGAAAGTGGAGATCACCTGATGATTTATAACCTGATCATTTTTATTGGCCTGGTATTAGAAAAGATGTAGAATTTTGAAGGTCTTGTCAAACATGCACGATAGCAGGCAAGCCTAATCAAGCCATATCTAAAGTACCTTAACAACCAATTCCAGCAATTGACCAGCTTTTCAGCAGAATTTTGAGAGAGTGTGTTGGACTGTTGTCTAAGACTAAACCCGGAAAGTCATTAGAGGCTAAATACGTTGGTCCTTTCATTACAGATAAGAAATTGATTTAACTAAACTGTATTGTCAAAACTCCTGATCAGTGCAAATCACAACTATTATGTCTGGTAAATATGTTAACCCCTAAATAGACACACCTATAGTACTGAAATAACTGATTTACATACAGTTAATGTAAATCTTTCATTTTTCATGCTAACGTTAGTGCTATTTCAAATTTTCCACAACCTTCTTGTAAGAAAGGAATGCTTATCTTTTTGTTTGTTGTTTGTTTGGCTTTATTGCATTTTAATGTCTATGTTAACCTCTACATCTAGACATATTGTTGAATATAGTGATCACAATCTTCTCATATTTTTACATCAATTAAAATGTAAAGATCAAAGATTATTGAGTTGGAGTTTGATGTACAATATTTTATCTTGACATAAGACATAGAAAATACAAGAATAACATTATTGCAGATTGTTTGTCAAGAGATTAAAATCTTTGATTTAAGTCAAGATCAGCTCTGTACATGCATATTTAAATAAATATATGCCTGTGATTATGTTTCTAATATATTAATACATTGTGTAAACATTGTTGAACTTGTACATTTATGTTGGACTGAAGCTACAGTTAAAATATTTACCTACTTTGTATATTATTGCGAAGGAAGTTTCTTGGTTTTGTGGTTTTCCAATCTCTTGATCGGGTACAATTTTGTTTTCCAGAGTGTTAAAGGGATATTCTTCTAAAATTATATATGGAAACCTCTGTCTCTCCCTATATAAGTGAGATGGATTGTATGATTATGATTAGTCACAACTCAGTCTAAAGAGTGATCAGCCAGCCAAGCCAACGGATCTAACGATAAGTAAACCGATGAATTTGGCTATATTGTAACGCAATAGGACAGCATACTTTATTAAATTTTGAATCTAGCTTGAGTATCTCTGTAAGGCTATTAATACCGGATCTGGACATACTCGTCTCTTCAAGACTTTGTTAATTATCCTGTAGTGGATAAATTTTTATATACACCTGTCACTTTGATGATATGGTGTTTACCCTGAAGTGGATATAATCAGAACAATTCCGCGTTTTATACCTCAGAACTAAGTATACAAGGATTTCTTGCAGTAGACCTCAAAGAAGTTGCACATTTTCATAACAGACCGGTTTATGAAGTCTACTCATTCAATTGGACTCGACCATGAGGCAGGTTTATACCCTGATATATTGTATGCCATTTGTAAGTTACTTTATATGTCTCATATTTTTTATTGTCTCTGTCATTGTGTACTATACTGTATAACACTAATAATTGTGACAAGTCATTTTATCACTTCTGCCTTATTCTTTGTCGAACAAGTTTTGCTTTTATTTTACTTATATACGATTCTTTTCAATATATGTGAGATTTTCTTTGACTATGTTGAATAGATTTTCATATATGTGAAAAACAATTTCACATAACTGGAATTCTTTTCAACATATGTGACATTCTTTTCCACACAAGTAAAGTAAAACACCATAACCTAACTGTTTCACATAAGTGGTAAAGAATTCCACTAATATAAAATAAACTTTTATTTTAGATATGGACAAAAGAGTCCCACTTATCAAAAAACTGAGGAGTGATTTCTCCCAACAGTATCGTATCCAACCTTCAGTTGGGCTTCTATCGTCTTGTGTAGGCTTTCAAGATGAATGCAAAGACGATAGGAATATATGCCACATCCATTACAAGTTTAGCCTCAGCAGGGCACATTCCTGAGACAATTTGATTAGAAAATGATCCACTGTAGTAAGATTACAACAACAACATAACAAAGCGAAGACAATGACCTACATGCTGTATATAGGTCACTGAGTGCAGACTGCCGCAAGTCGAAAACTCCGATATATTTAGCCTACAGCCAACAAAATAAACCATGCATTTTATTTTGAAAAATTACAATTAAGGTGACAAATATAGAGTAAATATTATATTAGGAAGCGGGCTGTTGATATTCAGTACTTTTATTCTAGTCTACATCATTTTATTTTCACGACGAATTACACGTAGTTATGCTCTCTACAAAATCGGTCGCAATTGTAGGCCTATTAAACAAATGTAGTTTCCTTCATTCATTCTTCTCTAGAAAATAACAAATGCTTTCGCCATTGTTAAAAAAATAGAATACATAGGACACTTATCAAAGCTCCTTATGACGTTCATCCGTTCTGGTCTACTGTTGACTCTTAGAACAGATAGAGAAAGCAGACATATACCCGATGGCAAGTCTTGTCCGGAATGTGCAGACTCTGAATGTGTGTCTCGTTGCGCTCAATGGATGGGATCGGATTGCCTTTTCCCCTTGTGTTGACTGAATAAAAACTGACTGGCCAGTTGACAACATTGAAGACTGATTAAATAGTAAGGTTGTCTCCACAGGATAAAACCCCGATTTGTCTGTGGTTGTCTGGATTGGCCTTACTCTCGCTGTCAATGTGATTGTATCATATACCTATAAATCTCACTGCACAGATACAAAGGCATCGTATAACTATCCGTATCAGATGGTTCATATACGTAAGGTCTGAAACAGGACTGCTTTCAATGTTTACGTTTCATATTACGGCGTCCCCTTAAGTGACGTCTAAAACCGGTGGATAGTTGCATCAGAGCTTACTTGGCAACCAAACAATTTGTTCCATTTATGCTTTTTTTTAAATTAAAACCAATATACATGATGATTACACGAAATAAAATCGCTGGTTTGTGTTTGGAATTGAACTATGTATTATCGCGTGCTTTTCTGGGGTGTGCATTTTATAGAACAATTTCACGGACTCTGCCAGCCAAATATACTGGGTTTCCCTCTGTGTAGTATTATAAGTAAACACATTAAATTCCATTCTCAATCAACCTAACTGTGATTCTGAATACTTACATCTTATGATATCATTCTTGTAGTTTTATGGATTTAAAAAAAGGTGAATCAAACAGCCCGTTTTATTAGGATTTCACATTTGGCATTTTACTATTTTAAAACTCGGACTTACTAGTATATAAGCAATACTTTGTCTCTTCCAAGCGATCATCACTAAGTGTTTGTTTAATTTGTCCTAAAATGGAACTTTTAAGAAACATTGAATATATATATGATAAACAGGTTATATGTAAAGTGTGTGTTACGTTTCGTTGTATCAGCTCTCGTTGTCTCAGGTCGGACTGCGTATAAATCTCACTCTTCGAGCTCGACTGATACAGCATTCCGACCTGAGACAACTCGAGCTGATACATCGTCATCTATCACGATCTGTAAATTTTCTCGCTATGTATCAAGTGGGCGTAACTTAACTTTAAAAGATTGTGCGAAAGCTGATGATCCACGTGTTTGTTTGGTGGAAACGTGATTTTCTATGTGATTGGATTTTTAAGGGCACACGTATTTGTCTATGTAAGGTTGTGTTAGGAAGAATTGTCTATCGCATTGACTGGATTGTGCTGGTGGCGAATAAATCTTCTCTGTCTTATTTGTCTATGTAAGGTTGTGTTAGGAAGAATTGTCTATCACATTGACTGGATTGTGCTGGTCGCGAATAAGTCTTATCTGACTTATTTGTCTCAAATATGACAAACCTTGTTGTTTATTGTCTCTAGCGTACACATTTGAGACAGCCACACAGACGTTTAGGTCCGGCATATTTCAAATATAGACATAGCAAACTCACGTATCCCACAATGAGGTCAAACGACTCAGATTGTAGTGTAGGGTTACAATATTTCTAACATGTCTATAGTACATCTCCTGTTTTCCGAAAGTCCCATTTCCGTCTAAGTTTTCTAAGACCACGCGAAGCTCCGATTACATTTCAGGATGAAGATAATACAGTGCGCATGTAGAATGAAAAACACTTGAACTAAGATCAAAATGTCTCTTGCAGAGTATTTGCTCACTTTCATCACCAATAGAACAATGTGGGAAATATTGGATTGAATCAATGTATTTTTGCATGAGTGAGATAGCATAATCATTTAAAGAATTGAACTAAAGCGTGTTTTTTTTTTTTTCGTCTTGTCAAGAAGTTGAAGAATTACCTTACAAATACACTTTTTATTATATTTACAGAAACAAGTCTAAATGTTAAACAATTTAACGAGTTGACAATATACAATCAATATCAATTCCAAACTGAAAGAGTCCAATATTGTATGTTGTAATGCTGGCTATTCCAGGCTAATGTTTGCTCCATGTCATATCTCCATATCTCCGACAGGTATTGTTTAATGTCCGTAACATATCTGATATACATGAGATCATATTGATAGCATACTAATATATGTGATAATCTTATATATTTACATACAGACACATAATATTTCAGATTAATTTGAAAAAATAGTTAATGAAACTCTTATAAATTAAACTTTAATGATTAATTATATTTAACCAGTTTAAATACTTAACTACTGTCCAATAATTATACATCTACTTATCTAAATTTCAAAACGATCCAGTAATCATTCCAGAATAAAGTATAGAGTTTATTAATATAAATCTAAGGAAAAACAGTTTAATTTTCCAGACAACCAAATTATGAATACAGTCCAATAAATATACCAAAAACAAATTGTAAATACTGTTCAGAAACAAATACCGACCAACCAAAATACCAATCAATCTGAGAGTGAATAGATTCCAGTAATGTAAAATAATCAGTCAAATTGTATAACCTACCAAACAAGCCGTGAATACCGTTCAGTGATATAACTTGAATAAATGAAGAGAGAAACATTTGCTTGCCTCCACCGGGATTCGAACCCGTGACCTTTGAGTTACAGACTCAACAGTTCAGTAATGTATATATATATATATATATATATATATATATATATATATATACATATCTACCAATTAAAATACCAATACAGTCCAGTAATCATATTTACCAATCAAAACGTTAATGAATTTAATAAACTGACCGCAAAAGCTAGATAATGACACTGTGACAAGTTATGTTTTGCATAAATCGATACACACCACTGGCGCGTCGATTGGTCGATAAATGACATTGGTTCGGTGTTCCACATTCATTTTAATTCCTATACGTAGAAAATTGGAAGGACATTCTGGTTCTTTATTTCTGTGACAATAAAATGTTGTACCTACGTTTGCCTTGGGGACTAAACCGTTTCTTCATGTGAGGAAGTATCAATGTACCACGTGACTTAATAGGAAACCAGTATCTATTCTGTTCAGTAACAGTCTTTTATCTTTGATGATATCCCACCAATCAAATATTATCGCTACCAGCATCAAGAGTAAAACATAACCTTGGCATTACATGTCCAACCAACATTTGCCATTAAAAATGTCCCAGACGAGCATCAATAAACATTTCCCAAAAAGCTGTACCTTTACCGACTATCGGATGGAAAATACGATTCCTTCTCATTATAAGTGTTACAAATAGTAATCAACCTTTATCATTAAAATTGTCCCAAGCGGCAACTGACATTCTTCATTACAATTTTTCAAATGACAGCTAGCTTTGTCCATTACAAATCGTCTAGGAGTAACCAGCGCCGCCCATTGTGAATCTTCAACTGGTAACCCGATTGCTGGTAACGAGTCTTCGGTTGGTAGCTAACACAACCGACTGTAGAAGTGGTATTTGACATCGTTAATAACGAGTCTTGAAGTGGTAGTTAACAGGTTTCACTACGAATCTTGGTAACTGGATTCAAACGTCTAAGTTACAACCAATAGCTTTATGCTCAGAAGTATTTTGTGACATATAACATTTAATATGTGATGGAGATCAGATTGTTTGGGATGAATTGCGTAAATTAATCCCCGAAAATCACACATGTTCTCATTTTTGGACGATATCGACGAGCATATATCAACTTGTTAAATCATATTTTCATGAACCAGCCAGTAAATAGAAAAGCGCAAAATGTCCACAAGATAAGGGGAGATAACACTGTCATCCTTGGACTGAAGCTACACATGGGGGGCGTTAATCCATTCATGAAGTCTGCAAGGAGATCTGCGACTGCGTTGTTACATGCCGATCGAATGGGGTTTTCAATACAATCAGATGTTCCCGTGATATACCTGAATGAAAAACAAAACAAGAAAATGTTAAAATATTTGTAACTCGTTTGTTAAATAAAATATGCGGTTTTAATTTATAACCAACCACATTTAGACAACATTTTCAGCACTTTTAAAAAAACAGAGAAACAGATGTTTATCAGTTTTAATCCATGAACACCAGTGTGTCTGTGTCATGTCCTTCAAACAGCATATTTTAGACACGCACCGCTCACAAAATGAGAAAGGAGAGCATTTCAATCATTCAAAGCCATATAAACTTTAAAACAGTAGGCAAAAACACCTCATTAAGGATAATGAACGTGAGCGTTGGAATATAAAAAAATATTGAGTGAACGTGTGGTGAAATGGGGTATGTGGAAACCATCACAGGGCTGTGGAAACCGGTGTGTGTGTTTGGGTGTGCAGATGAGGGGGAGGGAGGGGTGGTACGATTCCAAGACAATATAGAAGTGCGACCGAGTGTCGTCTTAGATCTGATGGTCCTGGATCGTCGGAGACACGTTCCAAGCGATTTTGTGGAAGCATGATTAATCGCCATCAATGAACCCTATTTTTATGTTTTTAAGTTTTTTTTATATTTAAAAAAAAGGTGCTACGGCATTAAGCTGGGATTTCATATTCGCTATATGGATAACACTGAGCTACAATGAAGACCACCTCCAACATACAGCTGCGCATTTCTCTACCTGGGATTCGTAACTTGAAGTGGCCATGGAATTAACACAACTACAGGAGAGATCCTATGTCTTAGACCTAGGAAATTGCTGGTCATTTTGAAACTAATATTTCTCTTTTATTGTGCCAATATCAGGATTGCCAGTTACGATCTGGATCTTTATTTGGGACAAAAAGCTTGTTTAAAAGGCTGTATACCATGCATACCCGCCAATATTTTCAAAGATTAAGTTTTAGAAAACACGCCATGGCATGGTTGTGCAGAAATCTGGTTTAAACTGTGGGCATCATATCAATAGCATCATAACTTGAGTTTGATGTATGCCAACCTAAAGACAAAGTGCCTCATAATGGTGAATTTGCCAGGCTGTTGGGTTGTCAAGAATGAACTTTAAATAAATATATCATTAGTACAGTCCATGAACACGGGACTGAGGCTGGTCAATGTATATCTAGTCGGCAAATGGATAACACCCCAAGGAGCCATTATTTTAATTGGGTTTCCAGAAGTTCAAATTTTGTTAACGTATACCATGTGACTAGATGTCGTATATCACGCAGTTTGGCCAAACTTTCTGTCATCACACAATTGAAAATCCATGAATGTTAAATGCCGTTCAATTTACTGATGTGTATTATGTAAAATAACAATACCCTTGCGGGGGGGGGG
>JARFOD010084157.1:8859-19000 GCA_031763545.1 Mopalia muscosa | reverse complement strand
ATTTGTGTCCGTCATCATATAAGTGAAATACCCTTGAGTACGACGTTAAACACCAATCAAACAAACAAACAAATCTTAACAAGGATCTTAGGGATATTCAGACGAGCTGTATCCAGAAGCTATTTGCAAAACTAATAGTTCATTATCGAAACTTTTGCTGGACTGGCCATTTCATTTGACTTGAACATGAAGTATCAGGTAAACTTACATATATATATTACACAAGTTGTGTAATTCCGAACACAGAAACTTCAAGTTTGCTCGACGTTTTGACACTTTATTTTGTCATCATCAGGAGTGAAGAAATGTATTATATGTATCCTAGGTGAAATTATACCTGGACATGTACATCAGTTTCCACAACAATAAAAACAGGTAAATGATAGACTACAGTACCACTGTCTTACTACTACAGGTACTTGTACTATAATAAATACAGGTAGATCGTGGGGATTTAATGCCGTACCTGTACCAATGAAATACTTTTATCCTTGTATTATTATTTAGAGCATAATTGGCATTCTTTGTATGGACTAATCACTATTGATGCGGTATGAATTCAGAAAGCTGGACAGTTTTTTTAGTTTTAACAGTCAGAATTTTATAGTTTTTGGTATATTGAGTACTAGTTTGTATTGAAAGTCCATTCTGCCTACTGTACCTTCTGTGCACAGCTTACCTTACACTGAATTGATAGAGATCCACGCTTAGCGCACCTTGCCCTATCTACAGTAATAGAGCTGTTTGAATGTGATTGATCTGTTCCTAGGCTGATAGCTCCGAGCCAAGCTGTAGTAAAAACCTACACGTGGACAGTATTGTTGCATTGTTATTCAGTTACTCTAGGCAGTCAGGTAAATTTCAAGGTGGGCATATGGCAAGCTTTATCGAACAGAGTGGGAGGACATGAGGAGAATTTTCCTTGTGCTCGCTACTGAGTATTATTAATTCTGTGAGCAGTCAAACTCAGGTAATAGATAGGTGTTTATACTATATAATTTCTGTTGTTTTTTGTTTAAAGAAAATGAGTATTGTTTTACTTATTACAAGACAAGTATTTGACCAAAAATAGTAGGTTAGTCTTAAAAACATACATGATCATGTATATGCTACCCGTCTTTAAAATGTTGCCCGACTTCTCCATGAAGCTAAAGGCGGCAAATACTAGGCAGAGCCATGCTACCCAGAAACTATTTTTATTCCTTCCTAAGGCAGTAATTGAATGGAAGACATTTTAGGTAATGAAGTGTTAACTTGAGTGAGGCATTAAATAACCATCCGATCGACCTACCTGTCCTTCTGATATTATATTACCATTTGATTTTCAATACTGTTGATGTCAGCTATATATTTTTGATGTAGATATACATGTTCATATGTGAACTGGTATTAAGTATTTTACATTTTTTTTACATATTTATTTTACATTTTATATTCAATATATTTTGGTGCTTATTCTAGAATGACGAAAGAATATTGCATTTTATTTGTTATAAATATAAAGGTAGTTGTTTGTGAATAAACGATTTAACTGTTGTTGTACTAAATAATCATCTTACTGTTACATGAACAGGTAACATTTTTTTATAAAAAAAATTTTGACAATTTTTTCGAGGTGAAAAGTTTATTCTTATTCTTGTGCGCCCAATAGACATGTGGAAGTTATTTTAATGAAAATAATGTTTAAGTTTATCAAAATAGTTTTATGTCAATTTTGTAAAAAAAAAAAAATTAAATCACTTTTTTAACATGTAATGTTTGATTTTTTTTTCTAATTGGAATATGTTTCTTGTAATATTGTCCCTCCCAATATTTTACCAAACATCCATGTACACCTGGTATAGTCTGATTTTGAGTAGTTTTTACTATATGTTATTCACATATTTTCACAGATTTGTTATGCTGCTAAACTTTGCCATGTCCAGGTGAACAAGGGTTTTTTTTCAGGCTGTTTAATTTAAATCACTTTTCAACTTGAAACAATTTGCATGAAGTAGGCGCTGGAAGATTTTTTGTGAAAGATTTAAATCCAACTGAGGACACAACAACTGTCACGGGTATGTACCTAGCTGCACAGGATTCTGGGATATTTTTGGAAGAAGGAAGGGGAGAGTAAATCGAGTTATGACGCCATCTTACCTAACAGAATTAGAATTGTGTTTGCATTTCTCTAATACTGTCAGGTAAAGATGTCTGCATAGCTTGACAATCTACACCAAACTATCTCCCTTCGTTTGACATCACTGCTTATCTCCCTTGGCATAGCGCCTCCTAGTTTATGCCAATTTGTAGACTGCAACAACAACGCTTGAATTTAACCATTCCACCTGCTAAACACTGCTTGCTTTCATATTGCTATCCATGTAGAATTTGTTCATAAATTTAGTCTTACTAAAGAGTTTATGAAGTGTCTTTTTTATTTTGGCAGATTTATGGCAGCAGTTAGATTGCTTATAACTTATAAGTTTACCATTTTAAGAATGTGTCTTAGGTGTCAAACATTAGAAAAAAGGTCAAGAAATAACTATTATAACTGCTGAGTTTAATAATATTAATTAGTGTTCCTTTTTTTTCAGTGGATTAAAATACTATTTTATGCCCATGTGGTTTGTTACTTATATGCTGTATTTTTAACAAGTATAAGATCTGACAAGGTAAAACCCCATTTATGGTTTTAAAATACAAATCTGTCATAATACATGTAAATGTGTGAATTTGTACATTTTCAAATGTATCTTCAATATATGTGACAAAAAATATGTCCAGATTTGTGTCAAAAATTTCATTTGATTTTTTTTATGTATTATTGGGCCAAGTTTTAGATACAATTTTAAGGATTTAAAAAAATATTTTTCTTGCTCAATTAAATACAGGAGTGATTTGAGTACATAACTTGACCATTATTCCCTTGCTGACCGGGATGTTAGTGATATACAAGTACATGTAGTCCTATTTATATGTGGGTTATTACATGTAGTAAGTGCTTATCAAGGGCTTAGGCAGACACCCATCCAAATGGACACTCTGGAGTCAACAATTGCATCATTTGGACACCCTGTTTTAATCAATTTTAACATGCTGGAGATAGGAAAACTGTCCAAATTGGACACCCTGTTATTTGAAAAGTGAAGCAAAAGGATCATTTTGGACACCCTACTTCCGATTTCTGGCTAAGCCCCTGGTGCTTATACATCAATTCACATGCCCAATTGACATCAGACATATTTTGATGCATTATTCAAAGACACAAAGCCGAATCCCACAGTGATTTTAACTAATTTTATAGAAAAAGTTGGATTTTTGATAACTTCATTTCTACCAAAATTTATCACGCTGGTATGGCAATATTTAATAATTAAAACAATGAATTATTTCATTTTCTAGATTATTTCCCAGAAACAAGTTTCTATAAAATGGGGATATTGTACATAGAAATACATATTTAAAGGTGGAGTTTACCACCCTTCCAAATGGACACCCTGAAGTCAACAATTACCTGATTTGGGCACCCTGTTTTAAGAAACTTGAACATGCAGGAGATAGGAAAACTGTCAAAATTGGACTCCCAGTTATTAAAGAAACTTCAAAAGTGAAGCAAAATTACCATTTTGGACACCATACTTTTGATTTCTGGCTAAGTCCCTGCATGAACTCTAGTTTTATTGCTAAAAGAGTCATCCTGCAGTAGTATTTACAGTCCATTATCGTCGATTTATTGCAGGAACACTACATGATTTTGATATAACAAGTACAGCACTGACTGTAGGAGTATGTGAGCCAGTGGAGTACAATTGAGATTATTAAGTACTTGCACTTGTGATTCACAGGAGGACTGTTGATCATTTAGGGCGTTGTCATGGTAACCTGGGATGTGTCGTGGGCGGAGGAAATGTGTGATGACTCGACTTTGTTGGTGGTGTTTATTTTCATCACTTGCACCCATGGGACTAAGCTGTCACAGGTCAAATTTTTATGACCAAAATTTTGGTGGCAGTATTGGTTCTGGTTAAAAAAATCGTACAATTGTGGAGAAATTAAAACAATTTGTTACAGTACTTGTGCATGAAAGTTATGCTGAAATATCCAGTGACTACATTCACAAATTTGTAATATAACATATTCAAGTTTTCATTTAAATGACAAATTGTTCTTTTACAACACATTCAAACTTGAGGTATATGTGTAAAATTGATAACTGATAAAAATTTGATGTCTGTTCCTGAAAAAAACAGGTAAAATATTTTGCCAAATTTTTTAAAAGTTATTTTTTATTCAGTTTTGAGTGCCTATATTCTTTCTTTAATGCATGTATACAATTTTTATCAATTTATTATTTTTCTTCTCTTTACATAACTTTTTATGTACCAAGGATTTGGGAATATACATGTACTTTGTCGTTTGATATACAAATGTAGTTGTGAACTTAGCCATGTTTTTTTGTTTTTTTGTTATAATTTGTAATATCGTTTTACTGCCCAAAGTAACAGGGGATCTACTAGCTTTATTCGTTTTTTGTCAGTTGATGATGATGAGAGTTCTCTCAGTTAAGAGGGGAAACTTTCACCCCCAGAGGCTCTTCATTAAAATAAGTGATGATATCAAGCTGGGATATGGCCTGAGCTTTGATAGTTTCCACCCCTTTGTGTTGCTCCTATCTACTCTGTAGGCTTTTAGATCAAGTGAGGTTTTATCTTACTTGACATTTGTTTGTTGGTCCTTCAGGCCTGTGCTGTAATCTTTTCCGGCATTACCTTTAAATTGGTCCTTTAAAATTTTGTGAGATAACCTAACATTTGTATGTCGCTGCCTGATATTTAAATACGTATACGTGAATTTATGGAAAATGAATCAAAATTGCTTTTTACAACAAACTTCATTGATGATTGACAAATTGAACATTTATCAAAATCAGTAAGAAAATGCAAATTAGGACAAACACTACAAACAATTTGGTAAACCTATAAATGGGTCAACCTAAAGTAAGTTTCCATAACCTTGGAAAGCATAGTAGTAGCCAGAAATCAAGAAGAGGGTGTCTCAAATCACCATTTTTACACAAACAGGGTGTCTCATTTTACTGTTCACCCATCTTTCCCTTGTTAAATTTTACAGACACTGGGTGTCTCATTGAACTGTTCACCCATCTTTCCCTTGTTAAATTGGACTGAATCCGGGTGTCTCATAGGCTTCTTGGGTGTCTCAAATACACCTGGACAACCCTCTGTCTAACACTTTGATGGGAAGACCCTTCAAGACCATGTTAAGTCTGTTCTCCCCAACAACACAGACCTATTCCTTTATCAGGTAGTAATGGGAATCTCTTATATTGCTGGTTTGATCTTAACTCTTTTTGAAAACGTGTACAATGTATAGAATTCAATTTGAATTGATTCCTACAAAATTCAGTTTATAGGCAAACATTAATATGAATAATTAAACATTGGTTGTCATATTTACAGAGAAACAATAGACAAAGAAACTTTTCAATGGTCATGTATTTATATTTAGCATGATCTGCAGATGCCAGCTAAATGCAAGTTTTCTCTGAGTCTATATATTGTTATGATGAAGGTTGATTTACCAGCCTGTACGTTAAATATAGTGTCAGATCCTGTCCATGGTTGATAAATATAAAAAGCAATAGAGTGGAAATATCATCAAATTAATGCGCAGATATTACCTAGGGGGAGTCAGAGATAACGTCACCAAGACAAGCTCATGCAGGGGACGTAAATTTGCTAATTATTTGAAAAATAAATTGCAGGTGCTTGTGGTGTCGTGGTGCTCTTTCGGCTACAGGTAGCGAAATGGGATTTTTAAGTGCTTTGATTATACATGTGATGTAGTATGTTTCTGGCTTAAGTGTGTATTGTCCTTGTTTAGCGCTGGAGGAACATTAAGTTGTCAACATAGCAACGCACTTGCCTTCACATTTTATGTGTTTATAGTGTGGCTGATTATTTTATTGGCTTGATAAGGACAGTGTGAAGAGCCAATCAAGAAATTGATCCAATTTGTTGCGTTGGGCAGCACCTTCTGTTAATCTTGTATGTGTATCCTTGGTTCTACTGCGCCAGATTTTGTGTCTCATGAATGTCTTCTTGTGTTGGTTAGAAGCGAGCTTCCTGATGCTCTCAGAGCAAAGAAGTAACACCAAGCCGGTCTGTCTGTTGTGTCTCTGGGCTGCATGCTGTCATTGTCTTAGATTTTTCATCATGGATGCGTCACATGTGTGTGAGTTTATACGTTTGCGTAACCTATTGGGCTGGTATTTCAAAGTGACGTATATATACAACACAAACCGCAAACAAATCTGATTGCAGCATGTTTCATTGTTTGTTATGCGTTTGTCATTTTTTGTTGCTTGTGATGTTGTTGATGACTTTTCATCCCTTGGGATGAGTCGGTGATAGTCTGACATGCCATGATGGCATCCCATGAGTTAGTGAAATACATATAGTCTGAAAATCAATGGAACCAATAAACTTACATGTAAGGTACATCCATTGTGCATGTTAGGCTGGACAAGGTAAATATTTTGTAGCTAGATTGCCATTTTAACAAGTTTTTAGACAAAGCTATTTTTGTTTGATGGAAAATCCATTACTACATGTAGTGTAAGTAAAGTTATGTTAGTTTCTTTTTGAAGAAAAAAGGATAATTTTTTTTCAATATTTAGGGATGTACTGGTAAACCTGTTATTCTTCTTTTTCCATTTACTTAATCACTCAGCTGATGTCTACCTAGACAGGGCATTTCCGCTACACGCACATTCATGCCTGTGGCAGCAATGCATTTTTGTGGGAAAAAAAACATAGCGAGGAAAGTTGTCCTATTTGGATAGTGAAGCGAACATACGTGCAAACTGGTGTACTTATTAACCCACTATATCTCTTTGGTGTACGAATGTTACATGTATTATAGGTGTAGGCCCTACTCTCAAAGAGTATTGCCGGGGCTTTAGGGCCTTTGACTTTAAAGGGTAGTATGTTCAAAGCCTTTACATTCTGATTTGGATTTGGGGGTAGATTAATTTTCCACCAGAGAAATACATTGTGCTTTTTGGCGGTGTAAGCACAGCTCTTTTGTTGTTAGAGTTCTCCAATGGATTCAGTCCGCCTTTCGACCAACAGGTATATGAGGGAGTTACCATCGTGGCTCTGGCAATGGCAGACGTGGTTTTTGCCAGGTTTCCTCTAGGTTTTCCATCGTAATAAGGCTGTGAACAGTGTGAAGTATACAGTCCGTTGTCATATAAGTGAAATACCCTTGAGTACGATGTCAACACCAATCAAACAAACAAACAAATCAGTGGATTCAGAAAAGTTACCCTGTTGTGTTACTAAGAATTTGCTCGCTTGCACAACCAATGTATAACAAAATTATGCTGGGCAGGTCATTTGCGAGTTTCAGCTGCCCTGAAAGGCAATCAATTTTTTCAACACAGGTGTTTTATTTAACATTATTGACTTAGCCAACCACATTTTCATATCTACTTCCCTTTCTGTCAGTCACCGCTGAGCACTAAAATTTTGTTTTTAGATTACGCTTCAAAATTCTGGGACAGCATTTAAACAGGTTTCTCCCTTGGGACTTCTGAAGGTTGAATATTTCAGCTGTGAAACTGTGTATAATATAATATTATGTTTTTAACATATCTGGCCGTTTTTGATACGGTCTGTTGGGTTCACAGCATTTCGTGACGCAAATTTTCTGTGCATTACCTGAGGGCTGCTTAGTACATGTGATTATCAGCTATAATGGGCGACTTCATGCTTATCGATGATGTCACGATAAATCTAACAATTCTTTATTATAAGCATTCTCAACCAATTAGAATCGCAATTTAACAATTAATGTCAGTTTACAATATGTTAACGTCATTGTACTTTGAAACCATGAGCATAAAAGTGTAAGAATGTAAGAATAAAAAAACCTGTTTATTATTTTATTTTTAAAATAATGCCTCGACCTGTTAGGCTTTATTTCCTTGTGATTGTCAGGCAGTTGAAAAAACATAGTGCAGATAATTTCATTATGTACCGTCGTGTGAAATACAGCCTAATCAGCAAGCAGATTTGTATCTGGATCCAGCAATGTGTTATAAAAAGTAAATATTCATTTTTAAAAAAATTATTCAGGGATTCCTGGAATCTTTATGTTTTTTAGTTGACCTGCATTCACACAGTATTCTTTTCTCGTTATCTGTCGGCATACCTGTATAAAAATAGAGATTGTCTACAGGTGTGTTGAGAAAGTATTGCTAAGACCTGTATCGTTTATCAGCTGCACTAGTGATCTATATGTGTATACCATTAACACTTGTTTGGTACAGCAGTGTCTAGGTGCGTGGGCGAGGGAGGTAAACGGACTCCACCCACCCTGCCGGCAGAATAAGTCCTAGGAGGTCAACCTCTGGCCTTAACAAGAATTCCTGCTATGAGCAGCTGCTTGAACGTTAACATGATTGGCTCAACCCTAAATACTTACCTCTAAAAATCTCTGTCTACATATACATACATGTACATACAGGTATATTTTATATTTCTTAAAATTTATCACACTGCCACAGTGATGGTGATTAATAAAAAATCCAACAAGTTACTTCATTTTCTAGGTTTACACTCACAAGTTACCTACAGACATCTCAAGAGAGGGTTATGATCATGTTTAGCTTATAAGTACCTGATAAATAGGTATATTTTGTAAGTGTTATGATACATTTTACATTATACTTTGTGACTGAATATCCCTGGTGAGATAACTTCAGCATCTTGACTTTTTCATAGTTATGGATTTTACTGCTGATAGGTTTAGTTGGCTGTTTGGGCCACTTAGTCAAAAATATTATCTCAGGATTAGATGCAAGTCACAGATGTTGTATTTACTTTGAAATTCAATGAACACAAAGGCAGACATAAAATGTAGGTTATAGATTTGCTTTTCTCTATTCAAACAGTTGGATATTTTACTGAGGGAAATATGTGAGGGGTTACATTTCTTATTTACCTGTGTATCATGTTACTGACTTACTGTATTAAAATCAACCCCCAAAAGCCTAACTTAGATGGTATGGGATTGCTTGTGTCATACTACAGTACAGGTAATGTCTCAAATAGCTTAATAGAAGTTTTCTTTCCAACCTTTTTAAAATCCTGTTGCAAGAATATGTTTTCAAAACAATGGTCAAATTCCATGCATATTGCTGTAAATGTATGTTGGTTTTCAAAGTTAGACTACAATATGTACCTGTTTGTTACAATACCATTTGAAGTCTGGCTATAGAGAGAATGTGCGTGTATTTAAAGTTATAAATCTGTGTAATTTGTAAGTTTTTAGATTGAAGAATTATGTAAAACTGATTTAACTTTGACATATCCAATTTGTTTTTCATTTATATGTAGATTGTCTAATAGACTTGAGTAATTACTTTTCATATTTTTGTTTATATTTTTTATTTTTTCCACAAAAAGAAGGACTTGTTTAATTAGTTTCCCAGTACTGATACCCTGCTTGCTTAATTATTTCTCCTTAAATTGAGAACATTGAATTAATGAATTGCATTCCAAATGACATTTTTATTTTGTTGAATTTGTATTTCTGATGAAAGGTGAGTCTACACAAGCATTTTCTTTGTTGTTTAAGCACAATTATTTCTTTCTTCGGGATAGTTGTTAACTCTTATTGTTAAAGGTGCAGAAGTCGTTGGACATTTTAACAAAACTGATAAATGTCTGTCTTAACTTAAAGCAACATGTTTAGTGTTGAAATGTCAGGGGAGAGCAAAAAATATCCCAGCCGACAAGAATTGGGGTTGTCAGTGTGGAAACCTTGGTACATAAAAATAAATACCCAGTCACTGGAGTATGGGAAGATTTTTCTGAGAGACCAAATAAGACAGAACTGTGGTTAAACACATGGGAATCATTATTCTGTTGGGAAAAACATATATTCTCTAAAAAAAAATATTTAAAAAAGGACAGAATAAAATAAAAAAATATGCAACTCTGGATAATTTTATTGGGACAGTTTGTGGGTTGAGAGTATTGGTTGTGAAAGTGTGATATTAATAAAATAAAAAGTTGATTGAGAAAGTCGCTTGTAATTTGAGGTCAGAAGGGGGGGGGGGGGGGGGGGGGGG
>JARFOD010084146.1:0-19000 GCA_031763545.1 Mopalia muscosa | reverse complement strand
AGGAGAGGACCTCAGACATTCACACAGTTACAGTGTGTCAGTCAGAGATCCAGAAATAGTTTTAGTTGTTAACTTGTATACCAGTCATGTCAGTGTAAAGGAGAGGACCTCAGTCATTCACACACTTACAAGGTGTCCTTCACAGATCAAGAAACAGTTTTTATTGTTAATGTGTTTAACAGTCATGTCAGTAGAAAGGAGAGGACATCAGACATTCACACAGTTACAGGGTGTCTGTCAGAGATCAGGAAATAGTTTTAGTTGTTAACTTGTGTACCTTTCATGTCAGTGTAAAGGAGAGGACCTCAGACATTCACACAGTTACAGTGTGTCAGTCAGAGATCCAGAAATAGTTTTAGTTGTTAACTTGTGAACCAGTCATGTCAGTGTAAAGGAGAGGACCTCAGACAATCACACACTTACATGGTGTCCATCACAGATTCAGAAACAGTTTTTATTGTTTATGTGTTTACCAGTCATGTCAGTAGAAAGGAGAGGACCTCAGACATTCACACAGTTACAGGGTGTCAGTCAGAGATCGGGAAATAGTTTTCATTGTTAACTTGATACCAGTTATGTCAGTAAAAATGAGAGGACCTCAGACATTCACACATTACAAGGTGTCAGTCAGAGTTCCAGAACAAATTTTAGTTGTTAACTTGTGTACCATTGATGTCATGGGAAAAGAGAGGACATCAGACATTCACTCACTTACAGGGTGTCAGTCAGGGATCCAGAAATGGTTTAGTTGTTTTATTTGTATACCAGTCATGTCAGTGGAAAGTAGAGGACCTCAGACACTTACAGGGTGTCCATCACAGATCCAGAAACAGTTTTTATTGTTAATGTGTATACCATAAGTCATGTTAGTAGATAGGAGAGGTCCTCAGATATTCACACAGTTACAGGGTGTCAGTCAGAGATCCAGAACAAATTTTAGTTGATAACTTGTATACCAGTCATGTTAGTAGAAAGGAGAGGACCTCAGACATTCACACACTTACAATGTGTCCATCACAGATCCAGAAACAGTTTTTATTGTTAATGTGTATACCATAAGTCATGTCAGTGGAAAGGAAAGGACCTCACACATTCACACAGTTACAGTGTGTCAGTCAGAGATCAAGAAATAGTTTTCCTTGTTAAATTGATACCAGTCATGTCAGGGGAAAGGAGAGGGCCTCAGACATTCACACAGTTACAGGGTGACAGTCAGAGATTCAGAACAAATTTTAGTGGAAAGGAGAGGACCTCAGACAATTACACACTTACAGGGGATCAGAGATCCTGAAATAATTTCAGTTGTTAACTTGTATACCAGTCATATTAGTGGCAAAGGATAGGACCTCAGACACATCAGTGGAAAGGAGAGGACCCCAGACATTCCCACAATATCATTCAGGGAACCAGAAATAGTTTTAGTTGTTAACTTGTTTACCTGTTATATCAGTGGAAAGAAGAGGACCTTAGACATATCAGTGAAAAGGAGAGGGCCACAAACATTTCCACACTTACAGGGTGTCTGTCAGAAATCCAGAACAAGTTTTAGTTGTTAACTTGCTTACCAGTCATATCAGTGGAAAGGAAAAGACAGTTTAAGACATGGTTTGTCATAATTAATCAAAAAGTACCTGACTGAAAGTGTTCTGTGCTACTAGAAACTGCATTTTCACACTGTGTATTGCTTTCTGCTGAAACCAAAAAATACAGAAACAGCTGACTGGATTTCAAACAAAGTTAATTTTGGTCATTTAAATTGAAACAGCATATTTAAATATTCACATGTAGGTGAATAATAATATCTGATTATTGACCCAAATGGTATTGCATTGATGGATGTAACATTTTTGTTTAATAGTGATTTTATGCTGGTGTAAAATCAAAGGGGTGTAGAAAGTCATTGTCAACTTGATTGGCAACAAATAAGGACAAGCCAATCTCAGGATACTGAATTCACTCCCAAGAGGAAAAAGTGTGCAAATCTTCAGTGCAAGACACCATTAATAGGTCTTCTACATGTGACGTCACAGGTGGTCTCTGAGTGCCAGTTTGATGGAGACCTGTTCAAAGATCATGGATAGTCCATCGACTACAGCCCATAGCCATGGCCACGTCCGTGACCCTCGTTCCTGTATTCAGCATGCCAATGGCACATTGGTGTTGAATGTTTGTCAGTCATGGCAATGCAAATCAATGGATAATTTACTGTAAGAACTTGTTTTCCTTGGATATCACTCTACTGTGCTAACATGGGCTCAATTACACATGTCTCATACGGTCACATACTTTATCCTTGATGTATGCTAGCATGAACTGCATGCTTGTGTGCGTCAGAGTTGATGTGTGTCATGATGTCTTTTGACAACGCATTTACCTCTAGTAATAATAATAATAATATCTCTTGTATAAAGTTTCAAGAAAATATTTAGAATTTATGTGTGTGAAGTTTCTTTTTTGATTGAATATATTTCACTAGATAAGCACAGGACGCAAACATGGCACAGTAAGTTATGCAAATCAACCAATTTGCTTCGTGCCAGGGTGTTATGCGGTGCTTAAGGGTATTTCACTAATATGATGGCGGTGTATGCCAACAAAAATTGACACTAGCTCAATCAAAATGTGAAGCGTTTCATAAAGCTGGAAAGTTAATTTTCCTATTGTGCTAGTGGAGACAGTAGTGCTACTATACAAACAGACTGTCATTAGCCAGAGGCTGGTACTATTGCAAATATAAAGTGCAAGACACCCCAACAAATCAGCATTAAGGCGAGTTGCAATAATTTAAAAAAACAAAAAATATGAATTACCTTGGTACATCTTCCCACCCAAGATACAGTGCGATGATCCAGCACTAAATGTCTCCGATTCTGGAAAATAATCAAACAAGTAACTTTGTGACAATTGTTGTATCACTTGCAGGATTTCTTTCAAAGATCACATATGATGAATTGCAGTTTCCCTGGTCCATGGATGAACCAAGTTTTCTTCTTCCTACTTGGACCAAAGTAGTTGAATAACAAGACTGTGAAAGTGCTGTCATTTACAGACATATGTTGGCATATCCAGACAAATCAATTATAGATGGATACTGTTGCAAACTGTGTTCCTGGTTATTTAGATCAGCTTTTAATATTCATGATAACATTTATAAACATTTCACCATGATTTTTTTGTAGTAAAACATTCTCATTAAAAACAAAGTTGTCTATATTTAATAAACTAATGACCAGTTGTTATATACCTATTTTGAAACACCACCAGCATTAAACATTTGCTTATCGCTGCCTAAAGAATATATCTACCTTTATCATCATCACTTTCTGATAAATCAGATTCATGAGCAATGTACTCATCATCATCATCATCAGACATATCTGACTCACTGTCATCTCGCCTGCGAAAACAAATAGTATCAATCAATAGCATTATCCTGATGGTCCTAAATTTGGAAATGACATCAGAGCAACACAATTGTTTGTTTTCTAGATTCGGGATAATGCCATCATATACCATTCAATTTGTTTGTTTGATTGGGGTTAACCTCATACTCAAGGGTATTTCACTTAAATGAAAACAGTGTGTCCTCTTCACATCCTCCCTTTCCTACTAACGCGGAAAACCGAGGGAAAACCATAAAAAGAACCCTGCGAGCTGCGGTCACATTGTGTGACTCACTCATATACCAGAGAATCGATAGACATGGTCCTGTGAAATACATTCAGCACTATTGCCTAAAGTATTTACTCTTGCATGTAACATTGTTCTATTGTCGCCAGTCACAATAATTGATAAGTAAGAGAAGTCTTTTAAGTTACAATGTACAATTACCTTTGTCGCTTAGGGTCTTCAATGTTGCTCTTTGCTACGGAACATCTTCTTTTATACTTTCTAACAATCAGTTTCTGCAATATATAAAAAGATAACTTATTATATTGATCAGATATTATTAATCTTTCTATGTGGGGCAAATTTGGCCTCCATGGGGAACACCTAAAATATAATCACACCATTGGTAGGGCACACCAATTTTAGTTTGCAGTTCATTGGAAGAATGTTTTTCAAAGGGAGAAAAAAAAATTAAATTGGAGAAATAGCTCTGCAGGAATGACTTTTACTTCATCACATAGGAGTCGCCTTAGCTTTAAAAAAGCCTGTAGAAATAATTAACCTAAAGTATTCTCCACGAAAACAGAAAATGAATTAGTTTGCACTCAAATAAGAGCTATACATGTCTAAAGGCAATAGTCAAATTGCAACTGTTAGTGTACCCAGCTTATAAAACCTTTAAAGACTATGGCTGCACTCTCTGGTATCATGCTAACCGATTCGAAATCCAGTAATCAAGTTAAGCCAGCAATGGAGTAAGTATTAAGATCATAATAAAACCTTTGCCTAGCAGAGATGGTATATGGCTGGAAAAGCATTCATGGTGATCAGAATTTTACTAGAATTCTATAGCATGTCAATTAGATGTTTAATGAACACAAGGCTATTATTTACAGGCCTATTCTTAGTGCTTACCTTTGGATTGATTGGCAGTACATTGGATGTTGTAGAATTTCCAGAATCTTCATCTTCGTGTATTAGAGTTGTTTTTTTGTCATCACTATTCTGTTTTATGTCTAACTCTTTCATATTCTGTTTCTCTTTCCTATAGGAGTTTATTGGAAATACATTACTTGTTGTAAAATTGCCAGAATCTTCATATTCATGTATTAGAGTTGTTTTTTTGTCATCCCCATTCGGTTTTATGTCTAACTCTTTGACATTCTGTTTCTCTTTCCTATAGGAGGTTATTGGAAATACATTACATGTTGTAAAATTGCCAGAATCTTCATCTTCGTGTATTAGAGTTGTTTTTTTGTCATCTCCATTCTGTTTTATATCTAACTCTTTCGTATTCTGTTTCTCTTTCCTATAGGAGTTTATTGGAAATACATTACTTGTTGTAAAATTGCCAGAATCTTCATCTTCCTGTATTAGAGTTGCTTTTTTGTCATCTCCATTCTGTTCTATGTCTAACTCTTTCCTATTCTGTTTCTCTTTCCTATAGAAGGTTATTGGAAATACATTACTTGTTGTAAAATTGCCAGAATCTTCATCTTCATGTATTAGAGTTGTTTTTTTGTCATCCCCATTCTGTTTTATGTCTAACTCTTTGATATTCTGTTTCTCTTTCCTATAGGAGGTTATTGGAAATACATTACATGTTGTAAAATTGCCAGAATCTTCCTCTTCGTGTTTTTGAGTTGTTTTTTTGTCATCCCCATTCTGTTTTATGTCTAACTCTTTGGTATTCTGTTTCTCTTTCCTATAGGAGGTTATTGGAAATACATTACTTGTTGTAAAATTGCCAGAATCTTCATCTTCGTGTATTAGAGTTGTTTTCTTGTCATCTCCATTCTGTTTTATGTCTAACTCTTTCGTATTCTGTTTCTCTTTCTCGTAGGAGGTTATTGGAAATACATTACTTGTTGTAGAATTGCCAGAATCTTCATCTTTATGTATTAGAGTTGTTTTTTTGTCATCCCCATCTGGCATGTTAAAGACAGCATTGAATCAGTAAATCATAAATAAGTACTAAGAAGTTGTACTAATAAATATTACAGCTGTACTACAAGTTTTTCTTAAAATGAATAATGTATTCAGTGAAACATTTTCAGAATAGAATAGGATAAGACTGTTACACCAGTATACCAGTTACATGATACACTGTGTTCCCTCCTGTTAATTTATAGCTAGGAGACCACATTCTGCCTAAGGAATATTATTTTTTCCAACAAAAAATAACTTCACATTTTCATGGTTTTGTTTGTTTCACTTTTTATTGTAAGTAAGCTTATACTATTATTTCATTAGAAAATTTAAATATTTGAGTATGCCATATAACGCCAATTAATCAAACAAATTTGACATTTTCTTAAGAAAACAGTGAATAATAGGAGACAATATGAAAATTGCAGCCCAAGCAAAAATTACAGTTGTTGGCAAGACAGGAGAAAATCATGAAACGGTGTTAGTGTTATTATTCTAAATCTTCAATTTAACGACCTCTAGCTGACAATCAGGATTTTTGTTTTCAACAGAAACAGGAAAATGAATTTTCCACAGACATAATTACAAGAGTACCTTAAAAACAGTGATATGGAGAGCCTTTTAAGATCAATAGGTGAAGATTTAGGTTATAACATGTAAACAAGAACAGTAATTTGAACAATAAAAAAAATAATAATATGCAGCTGTTAGTATTAAACAGAATTCCAAACCCAAGTATTATCACAAAGACCTAATCCAATCCTGGGGGCATTGTGTACTGGGTCAATGGTTATCATGGTTTTAAAATCAACCAGGCTGTCTTTTCGTTTTTCATATTTTAATGTAATATAAATGAATCATGATTCCCCTAAAAACAAATGTTGCTAACACTGCTAGATGCTCTTTTTAAAAATATGCTGACAATCCTGTTCAAACCGCCTTTTCTTACTTTGTTTTGAAAACATTTTCTTTACTCTAAGAGGGAAGTGAAAGGCCATAATTTGGTGGAAAGCCATTCTTAACTGTAGTAGGAGTTGAATGAAGCTCCATTCAGAATTGAAGACAATCCGTCAACTTATTTTTCAAGTTATGATATCACAAGAAAACAGACGTTGCTGAAACTCAGTTTTTCTTTGCCCCAATATTTATAGTCTGAAGTTTGAAAATAATCTGTGATTTTTTTTTCAAGTAATCGTGTTCACAGAATAACCATATGAAAACTGTCAAATGTGCAATAGCAGCCATATTGACGTGTGTTATTTGGTGGAATGCAATCCCATTCATTGTTGCAATAGTAGGAATCTAGTAATGAAATCTGAATTCAATATTTGAATTTGTCACATTTTGACATGAGTGCATCATGACAAAGTGGAAGCTCTATTTCAAGTTTGCAGTTAATCGGTTTATTTTCATGTTTTTTAGTACACTACATGTACAGACGTGAAAACTGTTAAATTATGCAAGCCATGCAGAAATGGGTATTATAACATTTTGGAATGATGGCCATATTTTGTTGTTGAATTTGGTGAAAGCAATCCCAAATTGGAAGATATAAAATCAGTGAATTTGTTTCCGAATTACCATGAGCACAATGTTTGTGACAGACAGACAGTAGCAGTCTAAGTTCACCCTGAAACTATACTTGTAGTTTTGAGGGTTAAAAGTTTTGTTTATTTGTTTGATTGGTACTCACTGATATGACGGGCTGCCAACCAAATGCATGAAGGAAACCACACTCAGCACCACTCGCAACAAACAAAGAGAAGACAAAACAAAGCAAATGCTAGTTAACAACAGGACACAATACAGACACCACAAACAGACCAGCTTCCCTATTCTCTTTTAGCTCTGAGAGCACCAATGCAACACGAAGCTCCCTCCAACCAACGGTGAGGGTCAAAAGTAAAAACCTGAACATCTTCAAAAAAAATTCTGGGAGTAATAGTTCTTTTGCTTTTTGTTTGGTATATATATAACTGATAAAAATATGTACAAGAAAATAACAGAAAAAAACTACTTTACCATTTCCCTCTTGCTTTTTTTCCTGAAATAAGTTATTTAATGTTGTAGACATATTTCTGGGCAGATGATCTAAGATGTTACACTAGAATGTACATGTAAGCAGCAAATGTTCAAATAATATTTACACTCGATAAAAATTTACTTCCGAAGACATGGACTCAGAACATTAACAATCAGTCTTTAATAAAACCATGGAAATGTTTTTTCTCCATGTGAAAGTTAAAATCAGAAACAAAATGTGTATTGACTCACCTTTCTCCAAGGAAGATCATCAACGCCATAGTTGTAACGAATTTCTTCTCCAGGGTTTATGTGTCTGATTGCAAATAAACAAAGATTTGGATACCCATTATTTACGATTTTCATCTTGCAATTGGGTTTGTCTTTACTGTCATTTACCATCCTGGCTTTACAGACATCGAAGGGGTCTTCTGTTGCATCAATACTAAAAAATGAAGCAATAATGGATTCAGTATTTAATATGCATTTGACTATTGTTTTTGAAAGCAAAACACATCTTCTACAGGATTATCTGCTGTGGTTTACAGTTAAATTGTACATGTACAATCATGTACAAACCAGAAGTATACACACTCCTAATAAAAAACAGGGAGTGTTGAAGTGCTAATTGTGATGTTCATTACATAACTAATCGTTCAAGGTGAAAAAAGCCCTTTAAACCAATACTGTACCAGATGTAAGTTTGATATTTTGCAGACAACATAGTGTTTTTACCATCAGGGTATACGGCTTCCTCAGTCAATTGTAAGAGGTGAGAAAAAAGGTTTCTTTCTGCTGCCCTGGTGTTCGCACAGCTAAAGGGTAACGGGAAGCAGATTTGTTTATGATGTTCTGTATTTGTGTCCGTCGTCATATAAGTGAAATATCCTTGAGTACGACGTTAAACGCCAATCAAACAAACAAACAAACCATCAGGGTATAATGCCATACACAACATTAGTTCACCCACATTAGGAGAATTCAGTTTAATGGTCTGTAAGCCACATATCTTTGACACCTATATACACAGGACAACTACTTATGGATTTAATAACAACTTCTGAGTTTACATGGACAAAATTTTAATGTTGCTTCATAACGATGTAAGCAGCAACAAAATAGGTTCTACATTTTAGCTGAATGTACATGTAGCTAGCGTTAACATAGCATTAGAATAATGTGACACATGTTACCTGCATGCCCCATAATGTTTGGAAATAAATTTCTTACTAGTTATATTAACATAAGCTTATATATTGGGTGCCATGTAAGTGCTAGCTAGCCTCTATTTTGTATTCTAAGCCAATGTTGATGTTACTTTTCCCATAAAACAATATATTCGCTACATCATTTCCGCATGTAGGTTAGCGCCAAAAAGAAGCTATATCATTCTTAGCAGAGAGCTAATGTTTATGTAAATTATACAAGCAGACAATATAGTTACTATATAGCGTTACAGGGTTGTGCTAGATAGCTTCTATCTGGTAATCTTATATGCTTTTCCTAGATAATGCAAGCGAGCACCTGGCTATCATTTCTATATGTTAGTCTTTCTGTAGACAATGTATTTGATATGCTATATTACTAGGTTAGCGCTACAGATGTTCCTTTTCAATGTAGGCAATATATTTGGTGTATTTATATCATAGCTTAAAAAACAGTGTAGGTTACCACTAGATTGTGGCGTATATTCACATCATATTCCACATGTTCTTGTCTTGTCTCTTGTTCATTAAAACAATGTAACATCAGACTCGAAGATTAAAACCTATATCTGTGTAACTTAAGAACACTAAGACTTTTTCATGCTCGCTTACATCAGTACAGCCGTCTACAATGAAATGGGGAAAGGTTGATTGATTGATTTATTGATTGATAGATCAGTGTTTTTGCAGAAAAAAAAGAATTTTGTATCATATCTTGCCGTTTGTTTGTTTCAGCAAATGTAATGCTAACTAGTGTAATGCAAGGCACATGGGCAATTGATCGGGGCGATTGTACAATTGATGGAAAAATCTCCATGTGTGTTCAGGCCAGCAATGGCGATTATGATCGCCGAAGCCGATCGGCCGACCAGTCGCTTGTATCATGTTTAATATTATCGGCCGATTTTTAATCGCCAGCGATCGATCTCCCCAGTGATTGCCCGTGTGTTCATGCAGGTGACTATTGTCATGCGAATCAATGCTGTTAAACCAATCCAAGCTCGAGTTCTCCTCACAAGACACACGAAATGGCAACTTCCACGAATGAAGTCCGGGTAAAATTATTTTCCAAATACTTTTGTTATCCTGTTGATGTCTACGTCTTAATTTTTTTTGATGAGTAAATATATTTCCGTTTTAACCTTGCCATATTGGACAAATCACGTGACAGATGCTATTTTTTTTTTAAAGTAAATATATGCCGGATCGCTGGATCAGTCGCCACATGTGAGCGCTCAAGTCGGCCGATAACTTTCGCTGGCCAATTTGCTGGCGATCAGATCACCGCGATGGAGTGATTATAATCGCCTTTGAGTCATCTACATTAAGTTAATCCTATGGAGAGAATGGAGCTTAGTTCAAGCGAAGCCATTAGTACACCTACATTGTAGCTAGCCAAATTATATATATAAGATAGAAGATACATACTGTAATGAGGTGTAAAATCTATCATGTTTTCATTTAGTGTTGTTTATCGACTCATTCAGTTATTTGTCTTATGTTTAATGTCTTGTTAAGAAATATTTCAGCTAATAATGATTTGGTTTTACTTTTTGTATACATGTACCATAAACATCACAGGCCACTGCTAGTCACTTCTGATAAAACATTTGTTAAGTTACAAGCCTGAAACTAAAGACACATACATGTACTTACCAAAGGTTTTTCCCACACGAACGGAAGAAATAAAGAAAACTTCCCTTGTCAGATGTGTACTGTTTTTCTCGCTTAGCTCCCTCTCTGCTTGTGATAAGCTCGCCTTTATACTCTAAGAGGAAGTCCCCTTTGTTAAACTTCTGCGTTGTAAAAACACCATGCCCTAAACATACCAAAACATATCAAACTGCAACTGTACTATACGGATCAGAAAGATTCCAAAATGGTTTGGTAATGGCATGATTGTAAGAAAGAATCAAATCTGAAATCAATTATATTTCCGATGTACTTTCAAGCAATTTAGGAGCAGAAATATATTTATTTTCAACACAGACATGAATGTTTTTATTCCCTTTCACTGACTTTTGAGCCTTAAAAAGTATGGAATTCAACCTCCATACAGAGAACTACGATTTTAAAAGGTAAATATTACAGTATTTCATGGAAAAAATGAGTTAGGTATACGATTGGCTTTTAAAAGGCTTCTCATTCACTTCCTCGTGTTACTTATTATCTACGCATATATACCCAAACGTGTTATATTTGATTATGGTGTCACATGCAGTATTGCACAAAATAGATGATTATAAAGCCAATGGAGCACCCTAATGAAAAACATAAGGTAGTCGTTTCAATACATTCTGCCTGAGGGATCCGTTCCAATAGATTTGTTTGTTTGATTGAAGTTGAAATCAGACTTCACTAAGCCTTGGTCAAATTAACAATGGTTTTTTGAGTCGATTTGGTTATATAAGCTTAGTGAAAGAGCCGAGGTAAGTAATCAGAACTGAAACAGTTGCACTTAACCCTAGCAGACATCGACAGCGATCTACTTGTGATAAGGGTTTGTGCATCTTACTACATGTAGGTGGCAACTGGCTCTGACCAATCCATGGGCTTAGCCAGAAATAACATCATTTATGGTGTCAAAAATGGCCATTTTGCTTCATTATTTTTAAGTAACTGTGTGTTTAATTTTTACAATTTCCCTATTTCCTGTATGTTAAAGTTTCTGGAACTCTGACTGACACTCTATTAGTGTGTGAATGTATTGAGGTCCTCTCCTTTTTACTGATACGACTGGCATTAAAGTTAACAACTTAAACTTGTTCTGGATCTCTGGCTGACACCCTGTAAGTGTGTGAATGTCTGAGATCCTCTCTTTTCCACTGACATGACTGGTATTGATGTTAACAATACAAACTATTTCAAGATCTCTGACTGACACCCTGTAAGTGTGAATGTCTGAAGTCCTCTCCTTTCCACCGACATGACTGGTATACAAATTAGCAACGAAAACTATTTCAGGATCTCTGACTGACAACCTGTTAGTGTGTGAATGTCTTAGGTCCTCTCCTTTACACTGACATGACTGGTATACAAATTAGCAACCAAAACTATTTCAGGATCTCTGACTGACACCCTGTAAGTGTGTGAATGTCTGAGGTCCTCTCCTTTACACTGACATGACTGATATAAAAGTTAACAACTAAAACTATTTCTAGATCTGTGACTGACACACTGTAAGTGTGTGAATGTATGAGGTTCTCCCTCATACAAAAAAGGGCCTTTGATTAGTAGTAGCTTACTAATCCTGCTTCAATGTACTATTCATCGGGTCGAGTCCACCTGTCGACCAGCAGGTATATGAGCAAGTCACATGTTGTGGCTCCCGCAATCATGGATGTGTTTTTTTACGAGGTTTCCTCACAGTTTTCCACTGTACATGTAATAAGGTCAGTGTGAAGTAGATAATCTGTCGTCATGCGAGTGAAATAGCCTTCAGTATGACCAAAACAAACCTTTCAACTGTCTTGACTAGTAATCTCATGATGCATCATATTTCATGGTTTTCTATGCATTTGTTATCATTATACCTAGTTAGCGCTGCTGTGTGAGCCACATTCATACAACAGCACCAACTTTTTAGATTTATTGATGAATAGTCGACACAGGTGTACAATTGTAGTGTGCATGTAAGATACTAAGATTCTGTTTATTCCTAATGTTATACAACGTACATTTATTTATTTTTATTTCTTATGTTTAAAGTTTTACCCATGAATATTTAACTATACCACCTCCATTTGTGAGTTTCTAATTTTTAAAAAATTATAACATCTATAGGCTGTTTATTATGAGTTTTCTCCCTGTGTTTTAGCCCACAGTGGTGGCTTAGTGGTAGCAAGGGCGCTTAATAAACTGAACCTGTTTGGATTTACCGTTCACAGGATCGCGTCCACCTGTCCACCTGTATATGAGTGAGTCACATGTTGTGGATTCAGAAATCGTGGGGGTGGTTTTTATAAGGTTTCCTCTCGCTTTTCCTTCGTAATAAGATTGTGTGCCGTGTGAAGTGGGAAATCTATTGTCATATAAGTGAAATACCCTTGAGTACGACATTAAACACCAATCAAACAAAAAAAAAACTTAAAATGAGACAATCATCAGTCTCTGACCAAGCAATCAATGGGAGTTGCCTCGATCTATGTGCTATGAAGTCACATGCAAGTCAAATAGTCAGAGCTAACTTCTTTCTCACTTAGTAAGTTATTTTGACACAAGTACTAAAGTGGCTACATCAAGCATACTTCAAAGAGTTTTTATCTGAAAAAGGTGACTGATAAAATGTAGTACTTCATAATAAGTATTAACATCTTACCAATATAACTGTTAATATAATTGACTTGGAATCCCTCTGGATCCCGACCAGACCCTAAGGCCATCTCCAAAACATCATTGTTTTGGGCCAGTGGTGCCTTGTGCCGTCTTAGCTTCATTTTTGATTCCATTGTTGCTGAAGATAAAAAAAAAAGTACAGAAACATCAATTAGAATTCACAGCTGATAGAGTCATCAGCATTAACTTTACCAAACCCCAGAATATATTGGTCAGCTAACTTTTATCATAATATATATTAGGCCAAAAATATCCAACCAATCAAATTACTGCCCCTCTGTCATTGAGTAGCTGATATTCAATAAACTTTTAATCCCAGGTGATATATAATAGGTACATTTCAAACTTTTTTGCTTCCCTTAATACACTGATCCTAGCCAGTCTAAATTTTTGGGGGGTTGTAGTATATCACAAGAAACGTAAAAGTAGGTATACAGTTATATGAACTAAGACATAATCTCCTATAGAACTGTAAAACACAGAGTTAAAACACAAAAACATGCTTCATTTCAAAATATAAAATCCGTCAAAGCATAAAACAATCAATAAGTAAGACAGTAATAAACAAAGGCGTAAAGAGCCAATAAGTCAGTCGGCCCATGTATACGTTGACCCAATTCAATAACATTACAAAGTTTTACAAGATTTACTCTAGAATACAGAATGAAAAAAAATCTTTCAGTTTTTGTTATTTATTCAAATACTGAATCAAATATTAAGACGCTATCTTTTAAAGTTATCGAGTTATCATCAATGTCCATGTAAGATAATACCTAAACAAGTGATTGGGAATAAGATGATGTTATTTCATATGCATTGTTGCAATACTCATCTCATTACGAATTGAAGTTAGACCACAGACCAACTAAGCGTAAAATAAAATAAATGCAAATGAAGTCATTTTGGTATTCTATATTTCGGCTTGTCTACTTGTACATGTATGTAGCCATCATCAGGAATATGTCAAACAGTTGAACAAAACAAACTTATAAACATTTCAGTTATGTAAGAAAATTTACATACAAGAGATCTACTTTCACAAAACAGGTATATTATAACCTGGTATAATACAGAGAATTAATAGGCGGGAAATAACTGTATTGAATCGATGATTTCGACTCACTAACAAATAAGACAAAGTGAGCTCTGGAACTGTTGTAAATGTGGGGGAATATAGGAGGAGGGGACGATCAGTCATTACCTATTTGAAAATTATTAGTTCTTTTGATGCCATAAGCCCATGGTTTAAAGAATGTGTTTGGGTTTTTATCGCCCAAGCTTCCTTGAATAATAAACAATTCCAGTGTTGGGCTCGATCGATGATTTTTGTGATTCTTAGAGCTAGCAAAAATGGGATAGTGTTGTAATGTACTGGTTCATTATTTAGTCTGTCAGGAATAGTCATGATGTCAGTGATATGGTGAAAATAGTGACGAATATTTAGGTGTTAATAGATTTCACTGTTTGTGTTAGAACAGTACTCACTCATTCTTTGTGGAAGGCATCTTTCAGTTTTGCCAATGTACTGACTTGAACAGCCAGTGCAAGCGAATTGATACGCAACATAGCTGTGTGCTCCTATTGACATAGAATCTTCATAAGGTACAAAGGAGGAAAGTGGTGAGCATTGTATAGCAAGATAAAGTTTACTATGACGGCGTTTCAATTTCCAAATAGTTTTGTACACAATATTTTTACCTTGTTTACCAGAGTAAGCAAGGTATATTAAATAATATTTTTACTGCTTGATTTTTTTCTTGTCTGGTGAGTGGTTTGTTGTCTTAAGATTTCTGATTAATTTATTAGTTACAGGTTCAGGGAAGTCATTCCAGGACATACAATTTCTGATTTGATCAATTTAAGTTTTTAGTTAAGGGGGCATACTACATTGTTTCTTAGCTCTTGACAAAAGTGAACCTAACCATGATTTTTTCTTCCCTGCGGTCCACATTGTCTTGTGTACACTATCTTACATAACTGTTATGTATGTAAGTTTGTTTTGTTCAGCTGTTTGACATATTCCTGATAGATAAGCCGGAATATAAAATAACGCAATGACTTCAATATTCAGAGTTAAATTTATTTTATTTCATCTAATTACAAAAGAAGATATTATGCAACTTAAAAGTCCTTCATTTATTTTAATGTATTGTGGTAGAATAATACAGGCACACCACAAGACAAATAATGAAATTAATACAAGTATGTACATGTATTACAAAACAAAGCAGAAGTAAAAAGTTAAAACCGGAATGAACATAAAAAGCAAATTTTTTACAACAACAGTTGAATCCTCACCGTTAATCTTGCAAATAGTTTAACATGACAATGGCCTGCTTTCTCCTCTGATTTTGTTTTTTAAAAAAAAGAATAAAATATAAAGAAATAATAAAAACAGATAAAGTAATTAAACTTAAAAGGCCAGTTACAATTGCTAAAGCAGTATAAACAATATTCAAATCTGAGAAATAATCATCAACTGCAGGGTCGATAACATAAGAAGAATGATTAAAAAAATTTGCTTCTATTAAAATATGCCGGAAATGAATAAAACCAAAAATGCTAAAACCTAAAATCAAAGAAAGAAGTGAAATGATACTAAATAAAATAAGACCGAGCGAAACACTAGTTGGGAGTTTGCAGGCCATTGTCAAGCTGAATGGATTGAGACATGTGGCGCACCTGTGAAACAAATGAACAACAAAGTTGCTTTAGAAAAAAAAACAAAAAAAAAAAAACAGGGCAACCCTTCCACCAGTGCTTATGTCAGTTATAGGTACTTGTATTATGTCTGGGATGCATGCCCGTTTTCGGTCTCACTTGTCTAAATTCAACACATCACCCTAGAGAGAAACGGCTTCTGGATTTAAGCTTTCACGGAGTCACCTATATGTTCTTTTTTTAGTTAATATTCAAGAGTAATCGACTTCAGGAAGCAACTCAGGACTTGACGTGAGACCAATAATACTTGGCAGCAGGGCTGCCAAAGAGCTCGCCTGTACTGCCAATAAAAAAGGAATGCATTCCTTTTGCCTTAAAGGTAAAAATGCAAAATTATTGAATATCTATGCATAAAGCCTGTTAAGAGTAATTAGTTATTAGCTGAACTGATAATGACAGTCTCCCCCCATGTTGTGTGGCATTGGCCAAAGTTTTAGGACAAAGGAGCTACATGTATTCAATTTGGAGATAAGGGTTCAACGGAAATTTAATTGTAAAGCTTAGTAATTAATATGCATATAATCAGCTGACCAGATAAAATCCCTCTTCTCTCATGCTGTGTGACATTTACTCAAAATTTAGGGAAATCGGGCTATTCAATTTGGACCTATGGTGTTTAACGCAAATTTAATTAAAAAGCTTGTTAAAGTAACTAATATGCATATGATTAGCTGCTCAGATAATATCCCTCTCTTCTTAGGTTGTGTGACATTTACTCAAATTTTTTGGAAAATCAGACAATTTAATTTGGAGTTATGGTGTTTAACACAAATTTAATTAAAAAGTTCTTTAAAATACTTAATATGCATATAATCAGCTGAACAGACACTCATGTTGTTGAACATTTACCCAAAATTTTAGGAAAATCGGTGTATTCAATTTGGATATATAGTGGTTAGCGCAAATTGTCTGCCATTTTGTAAAAAATAATATCACCTAATTAGCATAATTAATATTCAGAGAATTCCGTATAATTTTAATCATGTCTTCCTTTCCGGTAAGGCAAACTGAGTTTAAAATTTCAGAAAAAGTTCCTCATTGCATATAAATATAGATAGCCGATGGATGGATGGATATGGATGGGTGGATATGGATGGATGGATTGATCGATGTGGATAGAGGGTTGTGGATGGATGGATGTAGATGGATGGATGTGGATGGATGTGGATGGATGGATGGATGTGGATTGATGGATGTGGATCGATGGATGGTTGTGAATGGATGGATGGATGTGGATGGATGGATGTGGATGGATGGATGTGGATGGATGGATGTGGATGGATGGATGGATGGATGTCGATGGGTGGATGTGGATGGATGTATGTGGATGGATGTGGATGGATGGATGGATGTGGATGGATGTGGATGGATGGTTGTGGATGGATGGTTGTGGATGGATGGATGTGGATGGATGGATGTGGATGGATGGATGTGAATGGATGGATGTAAATGGATGGATGTGAATAGATGGATGTGAATGGATGGATGGATGTGGATGGATGGATGTGGATGGATGGTTGTGGATGGATGGTTGAGGATGGATGGATGTGGATGGATGGATGGATGGATGTGGATGGATGGATGGATGGATGTGGATGGATGTGGATGGATGGATGTGGATGGATGGAGGTGGATGGAAGGATGGATGGATGTGGATGGATGGACGTGGATGGATGGATGTGGATTGATGGATGGATGTGGATTGATTCATGGATGTGGATTAATGGATGGATGGATGTGGATGGATGGTTGTGGATGGATGATTGTGGATGTATGGATGTGGATGGATGGATGGATGTGGATGGATGATGTGGATGGATGGTTGTGGGTGGATGGTTGTGGATGGATGGATGTGGATGGATGGATGGATGGATGGATGTGGATGGATGGATGGATGTGGATGGATGGATGTGGATTGAATGGTGGATGTGGATTGATTGATGTGGATTAATGGACGGATGGATGTGGATGAATGGATGGATGTGGATGGATGGATGTGGATGGATGGTTGTGGATGGATGGATGCGGATGGATGGATGTTGATGGATGGATGTGGATATATGTGATGAATGGATGGATGGATTCGAATGGATGGAATTGGATGGATGGATGGATAGATGGATGCGGATGGATGGATGTTGACGAAAGGGTGGATGGATGTGGATGGATGGATGTGGATAGATGGATGTGGGTGGATGGATGGATGGATGGATATGGATGGATGTGAACACAAAATGCTGCTGGTGCTCTAGCACAATGCATAGGACAAATTCCTACCTCCAGCCTATCTCGATCCGTGGTGACAGTTAGAAATAGATCCGCCGCTATCACTGGCTTCACAGGATATAAAAAGATTTTTTTTGATACATTGAAAACAATGACTAGTATTTTACCTACCTGCAATATTTCTTTTCTGACAAGTTTTCAATCTTATTATTGCGATCGGAGATTACTTTAGCAAATCATCTCTTGCCAGAAACTAAAAAACCTTTAATTTAAACGTTAGGAAAGAAGAAGTTTTATTAGGACTTTTGTATAAAAAAAATTAGAAATGTTTTGAGAGGCCGGCGATAGCGGTGGGTCAATTTCCAACCTCCACCATGAGTTGAGATAAGCAGGATGGAGAAATTAGCCCTAGTCATTGTGCTACTGGGGCTCGCACTTCTTGATCAGCTGGAACACAAGGACTTAGACAATTGACTAGCTTTCTAGAAACAAATTGCACCTCAAACAAAAATAATGCACAATTAACAAACAAAACATTATTAGTTTTAGCTTGTGTCAGTCGTGACATAACATGTATACAGCTGATGAGACACCAGCTGCACTTTGTATTCTTGGTTTTGCTGTTTCTGGCGAAGATGTTTCTTGCTATAGACAAAAATGTGATATGTAACCCACAATAAACGACTCTTAAAATTTTTATACCAAACAAAAGCTCCAAAGATTACTTTTTGAGGATTTTTGCTGAGCTGTATTTTACATTGTTCCTTATGGTCCACGCAGGGCTCGAAATTACCGCTCGCCAACTCGCCAATGGCGACTAAATATGCAGCACTGGCGAGTGAACTTTTCAAACCCAGGCTAAACTGGCGATTGAATAATTATGATCACTCGCCAAAAACTAAAAGTGTAACCTACTTTATTGAAAAAGGAAGTGAAATAAAGTATTTGTTGGC
>JARFOD010084135.1:0-19001 GCA_031763545.1 Mopalia muscosa | reverse complement strand
CTAACCTTCTATTTTGTAGGAGGCCTTGTGGCTGAGTGGTCTAGGTGGTCGGCATTTACTGCTGGCGATTCCCTGCTTGACTGTAAAGTTTTCTGAACTAGAATCTGTTCAAACTAAGGAAGTGTTATCCCAAAATAACGAAAATACTGTTGATCTTTACTTATAAAAGACACACAAATTATTCATTCATACAAACAGTTTTAAAATCGACTGCCTTGTAAATATTCATTGACTCGTTCAATCAATCCGCTGTTGGGTCAGTGCTCAGAGGGTCTCGCCGTGTTTGATCCGTCAGTCACACAGTGAATTGGCTGGTCGCTTGCTTAACCAACCATTAAATTATAAAAAAAAAAACAATCAGCGTTAAGATCGATAATACTGTCAGTGTTCGGTCGGGGTTCATGTCACTCATCACTTTGTCATTCGTTCACTCAATTCAGCATTGCTGCTAAACCATTGTTAAAATGACTCTCAGGTGTTTAGTGCCCTGGTCCTGTGTGCCAGAGATCCGTGGTTCGAGAATACAAAAGGTGGCAAACAAGCTATTTGTTATAGCCTAAATAAGTTTTGAACGACATTTAGAAGCGGGGTTACATAATCACACAATTTCTGGATATCCACTTCTTGTTTTGTGAAAGAACACAACGTTTCGATAAATATGCCTGTATCGTCATCAGGTGTAACCTGACATAAAAGAGGTGATGTTGAAAGCTATATAACATTAAATAAACGAGGTCAATGTTCTAGTGCACAGTGTGGACCAAAATAAAATTATGTAAAATAAATTTAATTTGAAATTTGTGCTCATAACTGTATGAGAACAGTTAACATGCAATATGTATATTGTACGAGATTAGTGTTAATGCACAAAGACATACAGTGTAGAACTGTCTACTATACCTTGTTCTCGAGTATGGGACTGTTTAATACGGTGTCTGAACGGTCCGACTACATACACACAGCGCAGAATGCAACAATACTTTAGGGCTGTATTAAAAGTGAGGACCAGAACCAAGATTGTTGGATATAGGTAGGCTGACTTGCTGTTGTTATTCTTACTTAAAAAAATTATATAACATTATTCAAAGTTAAAAGGATTGGAGATGAAAGCTTACCAGCCACTCTTTTCACACGTGTGTTGTAATTTCAGTGACAAAGGTTGGGAAATCCAGAGACTACACCTTGGGAAGTCGGGCGAGTTGGAGACCGTGTTTAGAGAGGCGTGGAGAAGTTTGCCACAGGACGAACATAAGAAATACTTCCTTCGTGTCCTGAGTGCCTTGACCGACGAAAACAAGCATTCGCCAGGAAGGCTTTTGAGCAGTGCTCCTGCAGGTACAAATACAGACACACTTCCAGAATACACTGACTGGTTTCATTCTAAATTTAGTTTAATTATTTTAATTTGTATACTGATAAACGTGGACCAACAAACATAGATCGAATCCGAGCTCTATGCATTGTGTCTTTACTATGTACAGAAAAGAGTTGAAGCCTTTACAGTTGATGTAAATTCGTGCTCTTTCTGCTGAGAGCATCTGTAGCTCAGTTGGTTAGGGCATTTGTCCAGCTAGCCAGAGACATGGGTTCGAATCCCGGTGGAAGAACGCGCAATTGTCTTTCTCTACACTAATATATTAATAGGTCTAGATACACTGTTGAATAACCCTAAAAAAAAGCCCACAGAAACGGCAACCTGTCCAAGAAGTGTGTAATAGGTAAATAATGCCAAATACACTCAGTAAGTTCACTTTATTCTAAACAAGTTTAATGTCACATGACTGCAAATACTTCAACTAGGCCTACTACATTTCGACGATTCCACAATAGTGCGACGAAATCTCGCATTCCAATCAGCGATCTGAGCTCATTTGACATGTTGTTTGTTTGTTTGTTTGTTTGTTTGTTTGTTTGATTGGTGTTTAACGTCGTACTCAATTGTATTTAACTTATATGACGACGGACACATATACAGAACATTACAACCAAATCTGCTTCCCGTTGCCCTTTAGCTCTGCGAACACCAGGGCAACATTTTGTAAAGAGACAAACTGCATCCTTAAAGGTGCATCAATGTCAGAGTGTAACCAGGGAGGCTTGTATATACGAAAAATTGGGGTTTGATTGATTGGGGTTTAATTGTCGTACTCAAAGGTATTTCTTTTATATGCCAAAGTGCCAGCCCATTGGGTGAAAGAAACCACCCTCGGCACCACTTGCAACAAACAAAGACAAGACAGGACAAACACATGACCATAACAGGACGCAATACAAACACCACAAAAGATCGACTTCATGCTCCCCCCCTTATCTCTGAGAGCACAAGGGCAACATGAAGCTATCTCTCCAATCACCCGCCGATAGTGGGGGAAACCGGTACACATTGCCTCCCTTTTTTTTGTAGAAACACGGTATATTAGTCCACCAGAAAGTCAACATTACTTCAGTACATAAGCACATCAGCAGCGATACACTGGCCACAATTGTTTTGATAATACTAATAGTCTTACTGAAATAGATTTATTTGTACACCCCGGCCAGACGTTACAACCTACCCCAAGCTAGGGAAAGTTGAATCACCTAACGGGGTATATTGCAACCTAATATAAACAAGTATATAGCCAATGCGCAATCGACTAGAAGACAGGGCATTTAATGGAGAGACAACTTTGCAAATATACAAATCAATGTCAAAATCAAGTGTAAAAAATCTACATAAAGTCATTATAAAGCCTTGTTATCAATTAACGAATTCACATTCTATAGATCAGACACAGAATTTTGAATAAATTTAAAAACAAAATTAACTTATCAATGTATTTCAACTTTGTTAAAGCGGAAATCAGTCTTGGCTAGCAGAAAACAAAATCAACTACTGTTGTTGATAAAAGCCCGGTTATAAATACATAATTTATAACTTTGAATTTGAATATTGACCAGAAATAAATGCTTCCCCAATGTGAAGTTTTAGAGGATTGCTGGACAAATACAATAATCCTTGGTTAAATTTATGTGTGAAAGTTTGGCATACATTGCATCAGCTCTTATGTAACAGTATGTTGAAATGTGCCCCAATGAACATGTGAAAATCATTTTAGGTTTAAGGGACATAAAACAAACTTTAAAAATTTCTGATTTTATAGTTCATAATACATTGTTGTTTCTTCTTTACACATTTATGAATCACATCTCTTCTCGCTATATTAATAATCAGATAAAATATTATTAACATACCAGATAATTTACATAAAGCCTCAAAAAACGAGTTTTCCGTTCAAAATTTTAATGCAGCTGCAATCAACTTTCACTATAGTACAAAGTAGTATTAAACGACGACTTAACTACGGGGGAAGCTAAAAATGGATTGGCCTTCTAGTGGCAAAAATATCCCCACTGTTGCGATTTACCTATGTTGCAACTTTTCTCTGTCTCCCGTACTCAATAGGGTATTAAGAATACTAACTGAATCAGTCTGGGATGTGTGAATATTGAATATTTGTCCCGTGTCAATGAAAATTCTGTTTACACACAATTATAATTACAGAGGGTGGATATCTGTAACAAAAACCCGATACAAACAAAGACTATTGTATTGGCCTGTTGAATATAATAGACAATTTGAATTATTTATAAACTATTGTATTGTATTGTATTTGGACGAGTTATGGCCCTGTTGGTGCTATTCCAGAGTCATAACTGTGCTGTATGCAGGACAGTCACTTAACCACATCATTTATTGACCGTATTTATGACTACAAACTCGATAATAACTAAGTTCATGGATCCTATTTTCCAGTCGTGATACGGCATCTAATAGGCCTACATAAAACAAATTTAACAGAATATTAACAGTATTTTCGTTATTTAGGTTTCAACTAATTGTAATGAAGAAAATGTTCGTTGTTTCGTGGGTCCGAGTCGAGGGCAGATCTGACCCTGTAAATCTTCCAGATCTAGAATCTATTCAAACCAAAATAGTTTGTGGTATCCGAACAAAATACAACAATACCGTGAACAACATCTCTTAATTAATGTGTTCACAAAACCGCATCCTTGTCATATATATATAGATGTATTATATCGTCAAAGCTATCCTAACGTCTCATTTACTTTTGTACTAATTTCCATTTTACGATATTCTGTTGTAGTTTTGACTGGATGTGAAACAATAGCAGAGCCCAGCTCGGGACGAACTAAGACACAAGAAGTGGAAATACAAACAGCTTTGGACAGAAAACTGACCGTGTTTCGCCAAATGTCCATAGCAAAACAACACAACCTTTTGAAGCAGAATTTTACATGCGTTCAGCGAATGTTGTCCAAAGAGAAATACGCTCGGTTTTCCCTATCCGTGAAGCAATCATTACAGTGCCTTCGATCTGGGAAAGACTCCAATACTGCAGATAACGACGATCTGGAACAAGAATCAAGGGATCTAATGTTTCTAGAAGTTTTGAAACAAAGAGATGTAATTAGACAAGAGAATCAACGAGCTGAAGCAGAAGCCACCGTGGCTGTAAAGCGCCAGTTTGAGTATTTTGTTGGCCGGCTTATCTCAGGTGATTCAGTTCCTTTTGATCCCGGCTTTCGATGTCAAGAACTGCGCCAGGCACTCGTAGATTTACAAGACTTGGAAAAAAAGTCAAAAGTGTCTGTGAGTGGTGACGTGTTACATTCAAAAAGCTTCGAGTCACTTGTTGAAGATATTCAGACGTCTGGTGACAAAATTTGCCAAGGGCAAATAAAAGTAGATTTCTCGGGTGGGGGAGATGCTAAGGTCTACCCAACATGTAGCTCAACAGAGGTGACTTGTGTGCAAGAGTTGTCCCCCGTCGCTGAAGACAGTTCATTTGTTGAAAAACTGTTGGAAGAAAATGCACAAGGAGATTTGAAATTATTAGACTCTGAGCTTTTAGAAGATTTTTTGGGAGGAAGGCAATTAGACAGAAAACAAGGTCCTGGACAATTTCAAGCTTCAGACGAGATGGTGATCGGCTCTGTCATTGAAGATGTCGTTTCGGCAATAGACGCGTTGGCCAACGGTCTCCCATGCTGTGACTTGAACTCGCCATCGTGTATTTTGTCCGCATTGCTTGTACTTGAACAATTGAGTGGGAGTAAACCTTAGTGACACGACACTTATCCACCGACACTTGTGGTGTCAGGCAGTCTCTAGGTTACTACAAGCCAACGATTATTGGCAGATATTTATTATGCTAACGACTCTGAATGTGTATCACCAATAAAAAATCTGAACGTTCAACTCTCTGAACATCAAATTGAGAATCATGAATTCGTTTGTTTCTTTTTTTCTACCTTTAATTTTTCGTGGAGGAATTGAATTTTAATGATCGAGAGGGGATCGACTGGTGTTTGTTTGATTAGAGCATTTCACTTTTATATAAAGACAAACTGTTCATTTCTTATTCTGTCCTAGTTAAATGCCGTGGAAAACCGATAGGAAAACTAGCAAAAACAACCTCCCCCCCGCGATTACCGGAGCCACATCGTTTGGCTCCCTCAAATAACTACGGTTGACAGGGATCATCGAATGAAGATCACCATGCCGGCGACCAAATCTCTAAACCGAGGACAATTGAAGTGTCTGTTAATGCTTTCATTTTTAACTAGTAGGCCTACTGTTCAGGGCACATTACCCAATTGTCGACGATATGTTTTTAACTTTGTTTTTCTTCTCACCTTTGTTTAATCTAATTGTTGTTATATAATATTTAAAGTAACGAGCATGTATGGAGTTTCGGTGCATTTGTTAATTTTTTAATTATATAATTTTTAAATTGATTTTTAAAATACAATTTTCATTTATTTTTTTAATTAAACGGTTAATTAAAATTCATGTTTAAATTGTTTTAGCCTTGTTATTTTTTCCTGCATTTCTGTTTAGGTTTTCACTCCATTGTTTTGTGTTTATTATTTTGATTTGTAAATTTACAGTGGCAAAACAATTTTGCTTACACCATTTTAATTAACGTAATTTAAACTGGGTAATTCTTAACTACAGGATGTGGCTATAGGTTGCGTGACAAACCAATCAGCATGACGGGACTATAACTAATCCGAATTGCGGGAACCATCCAATCAGCATTACGGGACCAACCAATCGACATTGTGTGACCAACCAATCAACATTGCGGGACCTACGAATCAGCATTCCGAAATCAACCAATCGGCATTGCAAGGCCAGCCCATCAGCATTGCGGACCTACAAATCACCAGTGAGGGGCAACTCAATCAAAATTGTGGGACCGACCAATCAGCATTGCCGAGACCAACCAATTAGGATAGCGGGACCAATCAATCAGCATTGCGAAACCTAACAATCAGTTATTCTTGATATAATTCCAATTGTTTGAAAATTATTAATTGTTGGCAATGCTCATGGATATTATAATCTGAATCTATTCATTCAATGTAAAGCTGGTAACAGTCTGGTAGATAATTACAATAAGAAAAGTTATCAGGTAGATTCTTGAAATCTGCTCAGCAGTTAGGTTTAAGAGCGAAACCCATGTTTCCCATTCCATAAATTGCTTACAGACTCAGGGAAATTTATAATACCCACATTACATGAACTGTCTTTAATTTTTAGTTATGTATATTATACACCTGTCAAAGTCTATTTCACCTGTCCGCTTCAAACAGCAATATGATGTAAACCGTGAACATAAATAGAGCACCACTCAAGGGGTGCAAGAGATGCACGCTGCAAGTTGTTGGTTTGCCACCACCAATAAGATAGTTTGTTGTTGTTTTTTTTACCCCCAAAGAGGCAGGAACTTGTTAACCTTGCCACCTTTAATGGGGGAACAAATTTATACTTTCCCACCACAATTGGAGTGGAGAAAGAATAAACAAGGAAGTGATGGAAGGTGAAGGTCATGATATACCCCGTAGACAACATTTGTGCAACGCATAAGCATTTTCAAAGTTTTCCTTTAAACAGATGGCCCGCACAAGGTTATAAGAATTATGGACAAGGGTGACCTTGACCTTTACCCAATGATCTTGAGTATCAGTCAGGACACATCCCCCTAGACATAAGTAACATTTGTGAAAAAAGCATCTGCAAACTTATGGCCCGGACAAGGTTAATAACATTATGGACAATGGTGACCTTGGCCTTCACACAATAAACTTGGATATAGGTCATGACGCACCCCTAATCATAAGCCTTAAATTCACATTTGTGAAAAGTAAGGCTTCTTCAAAGTTTTATTTGTAATATTATGGCCGGGCCAATGTTTTTTTTAGCAATTGGACAATAGTGACCTTAACACAATGACCTTGGTTATAAGTCACGACACACCCTCTAGTCACAAGGAACATTTGTGCAAAGCATAAGCTTCTTCGAGGTTTTCTGTTCAATGTACAATGGTGACCGTGACCTTGGCTCAATGACTTTGGAAATAGGTCACGACACCCTCTTATCATAAGGGACGTTTATGCAAAGTATAAGCTTCTTCAAAGTTTTCGTTTAAAAGTTATTGCCAGGACAAGGTTTTTAGTATTATGGACGATGGTGACCTTGACTCAATGACTTTGGGAATAGGTCACAACTCACGACTCACACTCTCGTCAGAAGGAACATTTCTGCAAAGTATAAGCTTCTTCAAAGTTTTCGTTTTAAAGTTATGGCCTGGACAAGGTGATATGAACAGACAGACCGTGCAATAACAGAAAACGTCCACATTCTTCGAAAGCGGGCGTATAAAAAACAAACAAAGAAATCGGAGTCATGAAGAAGAAGCATCAGTTACTTCTCTTCCGTTCACCTGTAAAGCTGGGGCTAAGATCCCCCTCGCCTGCAGAGTTGGGGCTAAGATACCACTCGCCTGCAGAGTTGGGGCTAAGATCCCACTCGCCTGCAGAGCTTGGGCTAAGATCCTACTCGCCTGCAGAGCTGGGGCCCAGACCCCACTCGCCTGCAGAGCAGAAGGTTAAACTTTGTTCGTGTTAAACTACAATAATGCTCTCGACTATTATGTTTGTTTGTTTCTTTAAGTGGCGAAGTCTGTATTCTTTAATGTCCGATGCAAAATATTGTTCAAGAACCTACGACACTTTCTCCGTTACATTTGCTTCGGTGAAAGTTGTTGTGACCACATATAGGTGTGGCGAAAAGTAATTTGCGACATTTACTATGGCGACAATAGCTCTGACAATAGGTGGTCTGGGACATTTACTCTGGCGTCGATTGGTCGACAATAGCTCTGGCAATAAGAGGACTGAGATATTCACTCGGGATACAATAGACCTTGCGATAAGAGTTCTGAGGCATTTACTCTGTATACAATAGCTCTGGTGATAAGAGGCCTTAGACATTAACTCTGGGGAAAATAGCTCTGGCAATAAGAGGACTGAGATATTTACTCGGGATACAATAGATCTTGCGATAAGAGGTTTGACACATTTACTCTGGAGACAATAGCTCAGGGGCTCGTTTCACAAAACGATCTTAGCTTACGTTGAACGTAACTGTCAAGGCAACACCATATCTTCAACACTGGTCGTCATGGCAATTACGTTTTGTGTAGATCGCTTTGTGAAACGGGCCCCTGGAGATTAGAGGTCTGAGACATTTACCCTGGAGAAAAAAACTGGCGAAAAGAGAACTGAGATCTGGCGAAAATAGGTCTGAGCCATGTATTCAGGAGACAATAGCTCTGGCGGTAATAGGTCTCAAACATTTACTCTGGAGACAATAGATCTGTTGATAAGAGGTCTGAGACATTTACTCTGGAGACAACAGATCTGTCGATAAGAGGTCTGAGACATTTACTCTGGAGACACTAGATTTGGCGATAAGAGGTCTCCGACATTTACTCTGGAGACAACAGATCTGTCGATAAGATGTCTGAGACATTTACTCTGGAGACAACAGATCTGGCGATAAGAGGTCTGAGACATTTACTCTGGAGACAACAGATCTGTGGATAAGAGGTCTCAGACATTTACTCTGAAGACAACAGATCTGGTGATAAGACGTCTCAGACATTTACTCTGGAGACATTAGATCTGGCGATAAAAGGACTGAGACATTTACTGTGGTGACAATAGATCTGGAGATAAGAGGTCTCTGACATTTACTCTGAAGACAACAGATCTTGGGATAAGAGGTCTCAGACATTTACTCTGAAGACAACAGATCTGTCGATAAGAAGTCTCAGACATTTACTCTGGAGACAATAGATCTGGCGATAAAAGGACTGAGACATTTACTCTGGAGACAACAGATCTGGCGATAAGAGGTCTGAGACATTTACTCTGGAGACATCAGATCTGTCGATAAGAAGTCTGAGACATTTACTCTGAAGACAACAGATCTGGCGATAAGAGGTCTCAGACATTTACTCTGGAGACAATAGATCTGGCGATAAACGGACTGAGACATTTACTGTAGTGACAATAGATCTGGAGATAAGAGGTCTCCGACACTTACTCTGAAGACAACAGTTCTTGCGATAAGAGGTATGGGACATTTACTCTAGTGATGAATGGTTAAGAGGCCTAAGACATTTACTCTCGAGACAATATATCTGGCGATAAGAGGTATAGGATATTTACTCTGCTTTTAAAACAAACCAAATGCATTGTTATTTTGTGAGAATTGTTCAAATCTAATTTGTCGATGACAATAGCATCAATTGGCTTACGTTTTTGGTTGTAAAACCGACTTTAACTTAACAGTTATGCTCATAATCCGAGTCAAATCCCCTTTTCCTACTTTTGTTTAAGAACTAAATTTTTCTTCAAAGAGTACAAGTAATGGTGTTTATACACATTTTGGTGCGATATGCAATGTCTGTCATATTCAAGTTGTGAAACCAAGTGAAATACAACCACATCTATGGTATTAACAGAAAACGATGTTTGAAGTTAATATTTCAATTTGAGAGATGGCTATTTTGGTTTAAGAAATCAAATGAAATGTAATCCCATCGGTTTCTTAACTGGATGGAACTATTTTCAAAGTTTGAAATATATCAAAAGTATGCAATGGCTGTCATTTTCTATTATCGAATTTGGAGAAATTAAATTATTTGTCTTAATGGATGGAAGTGACCGTATAAGTTTCAAGTTATTCAGTGAAATTGTGGGTACATGTAGGTGTGAATATTGAAAAATTATACAATGTGGACCAGATTTATTTTCGTAATTTGATCAAATGCAATGCTATCGTTTGTCTTAGTATATATAAACTCCAAGGTTTCAAGTTACTCCACGAAGTTGTTGCAGAAGTATTCTGTTAACGACATATACAGATATGATTCTGGTAACATTTTGTATGGCTTTTTTGTGTGTGTGGAATTTGATGAAATTCAATCCGATCTGTTGTCTTAAAAGGAGACTATATTTGAAGTTTCAATTTAATCTGTGAATTGGTTAAATTGTTATAGTGTTCACAAAATACACAGTAATTGTCTTAGAGGCAGGAAGGTACCATCAAAGTTTAAAGTTAATCCCTGAGATATTTCTCTACTTATTGTGTTCACAACACATACAGGCATGAATATTCTAAAATTATGTAATAACAGCCATTTTTTTTTTTGCTACAGGGCACTCTGGCATAGTGACTTATTTCCCGAGCATACAGTGATATTGGTTTTCCTTCCCATGGTAGAAAGTCACACAGCAAAACAGTGTCATATTTAATGACTGACTGGCTATTACAGTTGGTTGTATTTGTGATTTTGTGTCCTTCTCAAGGATATTTCACTTATATGACGACGGATTGTCCTCTTTACACTGTTCTTTGATTAATTATGATGTATATCGTAAAGACCACCTTGGGAGCCACATCTTGTGTCTCACTCATATAGCTGATGGTTGAGAGGGACTCCATCCAGTGAACGGCTCAGGTAAAGTAGAGTTCAACCAATAAGGAAATACAGTGAAACATCTTTATTTCCATCAGTTGATGTTTGAATGTATACCTGGAGATTTGCTGGAGAGCCGTCAAAGTTCTTCAGAGAGGATTCCAGCCACTAAACAAAATCCACTCGACATTTAAAACATTTATCAGCAGTCTAGGGTTATGTGTCAACATTTTAAAATGATATAAATTTAAATCGGTTATAATCAAGTACATTCAATATGAGAAATCTGTAGAACATCCATGGCTGATAAAAGAATTCCACCAGGGGCTCCTTTCACAAAGCGATCTTTCCTAACTGTCATGGCAACACTATGTCTTCGACACTGGTCGTCATAACAATTACATTTTGCTAAGCTAAGATCGATTTGTGAACCGGTCCCCTGGATCCTCCCTATAAACGGATAAGGAAAGTTCAGAACTTTAACAAAGGATTACTACGATAAAACCAAATTATTGCAGTTTTGTTGGACGATTTTAGTCTAAACAAATGGTGTCAATGTTATAAAGTAATAACAACAGAACTTTGGGATGTGTGTGTATCTAAAGCTGGTCACCAGCATGTATGGTTGGTGGAAAAAACGAATCCCTATGTCGTCTTTATCTCGGTGAATATCGCTTCACAAAGTGGAGACCATGAGGTCATGCATGTGTCTGCAATGTTTTTATCAAATGTCAATGTGAAATATGCTCTGGAATTAAATCATAATTGCAGCATACAATTAAGGCGTGGTTATCACAATATTCAATATACATAAACCACATCATTTGTAAATTCAAACACATCAATCCTTTGTTGAAAAAGTATCGAGCAGATGAAAAATACAAGCAAGACCGCCTTTGTTAATGAGATATGGAGTAGATAAACGAGAAGAAAATTGAAACATCCACATAGCTGGGTGAGTAAAAAAAAATATACCACTTTATTTTTTTCCAGATATACTTCAGAAACAAGTGTTACACACTAAACAAATTGCATACAGTAGCCGCATAAAGGTAATAATGACAAAGTCACAACCTAATTATACAATGGAAACATTCAAGTTCAGCGAAAAATATTGAACAGTGCGCATGATATGAGTTGTAGGTCAAGCATGTGATGCATATTACATTTACGGTTGCAGTATTGCAGGAACTAGATAAAATGATAAAAGTAACAAGAAGAACAAAAACCAACAAGAGTCACCAGTCACTATCAATATATCTCTATATTGTGAAAAAGGGCAAAAACTCTAGAAATAATTAAAACAGCGCAACCCCAATAGGAGATGCACATCCACCCATGGTTACCAGCATGCCCACCAAGTGGCAAGTGAATCAGACAAAAAGTGCAGGAGGAGATGCGGTGACAAGCCCTCACTATCAATATATCTCTATATTGTGAAAAATGGCAAAAACTCTAGAAATAATTAAAACAGCGCAACCCCAATAGGAGATTCACATCCTCCCATGGTTACCAGCATGCCCACCTAGTTTCAAGCGAATCGGATAAAAACTGTAGGAGAAGATGCATTGACAAGAATATGATTACGGAAAGACGGACAGACGGACAACCTGATCGCTATATCCCCCGCATTATATGCAGGGGGGATAAAAAGGGCAAACGCCATTTACGGTAAGAAGTTGTTGTTCATACGAAGTGTCGTAAAAGTCTTGGAATCGAACAAAAGCCACTCAGTTAGACATTTGTTTAGTTCCTGTAGTAGAATCTGTTAAGAAAGTTTTGCCTAAAAAATAACAAGAAAAAACACAAGAATCATGTTACCCTGTGGCATTTGTTCTCCTGTTGGAAATTCCCTCTTCTACTATTAGTCTCCGTTGCTAAAAGTTAAGATTCGAATTGAGTTGATAATATATATATCAAGATGACAGTGACGATGGCCTACTGAGGGATTTCAGCAAAAAGCATTCTTCGAATTCGTTCAAGAAAAACAAAACAATAATTGAATATTAAGCAATGATTACCGGAAAAAAAATATATATCCAAGACACGAACCAATGGTGCTGCCATGACAGCTGTCTGGTATAAGCATCCAGAAGCCTGTTTATTTATTTTATATATGCTCAGCTCACGGTGGAATCGTGTAGAATATGTAGGGCCTATGCCATGTTACATGTGAGCATACATAACATATTATTTACCAGAAGCAACACGTGGGTTGTCAAGATATTTTACATGAATCCGTAAAATATTTCCCTGTAAGCTACCCAGCGTTTAACATAACACGTTTTGTGACAGATGTATAATTGAATCTGTTTGTACCGCAGGTATTTGTACAGGAAACGGAAACAGCCCAGTAATGTCATGTCATTTTCACTGCAATGACATAGAAATTATTTTTATCACAGTGTGAATCGTGTCAGAACTGTCCTAAGTGGATGAAGCCAAAGCGATTATACGCTCAAATTGTGTGTGTTAAAAAGTAAATTCTGTGTAGATTCTGTGAACAGGCCATTCACTGTACATTCGTGGTATATTTTACAACCATTGGATGATTAAAAGCTTCGAATAGCTCTTTGTGAGAAATTATAAATTTTATTTCAAATTTTTTTTCATCTTAGACACGTAATCCGATCAATTAAAAGTATAGCCATAATGTTTACACCAATCCTGATTATTCTTTCAAATAAATCGACGGGCGTCAGGTTACCCGGGATTACTGGCGTCGCATCAGTCCCACTCCTCTGGCTGTTTTCATCTATTGTACATTCTCACTTTAATAGTGTCTTCTGGGGTCTATTATCAATATTCTGGAGGACCTGTGAGGGCCTATGAATGTCCGGGATCCCCGGATTTACCAACTGAGGAAATGTCCGGGCGTGAGTTCGCTGGCCCGCAGCCGTGGCTTAGTGGTTGCGTGTTCGATTACTAAACTGAACCTGCTTCAATGTACCGTTCACGGGATCAAGTCCGCCTGTCGACCATGGATATATAAACGAGCAACATGTTGTGGCTCTGGCAATCGCGGGGGTGGTATTTACGAAGTTTCATCCCGGTTTTCCAGCATAATACGGCTAGGTACAGTGTGAAGTGGACAATCAGTCGTCATATAAGTGAAATACCCTTGAGCACGACGTTAAACCCCAATCAAACAAAAAAACAAACAAATATTTTAGCGCTAATTGCGTCTGATGTGAACAAATTGGCGAATTTGTAGCTATCGAGTACCATCTAACTTTTCAGGAAGTCATAATGTGGAGCTGTCCTTTTGGGCATAGTTACAAAACACAAACCGACTGTTTAAGCAAAATGAAAATATGAAATGTCGGTCTACATATAATGGAACAATTTCTTCATTTAAGAATAATATATTTGTAAGCATCTTTAAAAAAATGAATTGCATTGACCCAGAGCTGAATGACATCATGGAATAGGCCCTCTGTATTAATGGCGACGACCGAACAATTCTCGGTAATCGACAGAATAGCACTGCATTAAAATGGTCCTGGTTTATGACCAATCGGTCTCTACGCCAGTCATGGAGGTAATACGGCGACGGATTCAATCAAATGAAACTCGGCATAAGACCACCATTACAGCTTTCTCTCCTGTCATAGGGTTACTGTTTCCAATAAAAAGGAAACAGAAAGTCGAAAACAACAGACAAATAACGTATTACAACAAAGATGTAGTAATTTGTATATTTAGACTCATAAAACACAATAGCAAAACAAGACTTTATATATGTTAACAAATTACAAAAATATATAGCAATATGGAAAATATACTGGTAAATATGTTGCGCATCTTACGCAGCTTCCGTTTACATTTATTTGGTGTCCTTGGAAAAATGCTGTATGTACAGAGATAACACCAGATGACAGTGTCTAGTGCGCATGCGAGAACTGGGTATTGAGTGCGGTGCGTCTTTATCACTGTTTTATTAAATACTAGTACCGCCTCGCATTCATGTTTATTCAAAGAGAAACAATGAAACATTACTCTCGGTTGATACCATTTTAGACATTACAAAAGCAGTTGATTGTTAAGCAATGATTACCGGGAAAAATATATATCCAAGACACAAACCAAATGTGCTACCAAGGCAGCTGTCTGGTGCATAAACATCCAGAAGCCTGTTCATTTATAGTATGCATGCTAACGGTGGAATCGTGTAGAATATGTAAGGCCTATACCATTTTACATGTGAGCATATATAACATAAATGTGTAGCGATAAATTTCGGTGGTTGCTTACAATACTGTGTTTCTCAATCGTAGTGCGTTGTCTAAATGACAGAACATTTAGATGGCTTTCCCACAAACCGAATGGGATATGGAAGTACTTCTATATGCAATTAACCTAAAGCGTGTGTATGTCAATATATAAAAACAATTAACCACAATTGATAACGAAGGTTAAGGTGGTGTACATATAATATATACCATTACAAAGATCTGCATTATAGATAAACTAAGTTATACCCAGCTTAGGCCGGCTACAATGTTAATACAAATCTCCAATAAAACAACTGGGAAAAGGTACTCCCTGTCCTTTCTCACTTCTGTTAATCTTTGTATTTTATTCCATTCCGTCTTGACGATCACGTTATTCCTTGCAAACTTTTAAAACCAAATCGTTGTAATGCGCTGTTTCGTATTTTGGAAAGTAAATTTGTTAGCAGAAGTTTATTGACAAGAAGTATCCAACACCCCATGGCCCAATGTTTGCATCTATTTGACAAACTGGTATGGAATATTACATAATTCTACTTAACTATGTGCTTCTACTATCTATGATATAGATTCAGAGCTATAAGGGCGCCACACAGAATAACAGATCGCTCGCCTGATAGAATATTCAGTCTCTATTTGTGACGGTAATTTGCGTTTTTCAGAACAGAAAGTAAGGTTTCATGTCTGTGTTGTAAATATATGCCAGTGTTTGTCGCTATTCGACTTTTGGCAGTCTCCGCTTGGTTGCGATGTTATTGTAATCTCTCTGCAGGTGACCATTTCCTGATGTCCAACTGTGTTGACTCTTTTGTACATAAGTAAATATATAAGTTTAATTTACTTACCGAAATTCTTTTTGGCAAATGTGAAATAGTTAGGTTTTGTGTTTTATTTTACCTATGCAAAAAATAACATCACATTTGTGGAAAAGAATTCTACATATGATGAAAACAATTCTACATATATACAATAAATCTTTATTTTACATATGTGAAATTGTTTTTCACATTAGTGAAAATCCTATTTACAGAAAAAAATAATTTCACATATGTGAATATAAAAGTAAACTTAACCGACATATGTAGAATAAGGGCAGAAGTGATAAAGCAGCTTACAATGGACCTGCGCCTAGCCATTCCAGTCTATTCTAAATAGAGGATTGTGTATTTTCTATCTCCTGCTGTAAAATATATAATTTCGTTTGAGTAAATTGTAGAAGATGAAGTCTTGTTAACGAATATCTAATACATAACATACTGTCATCTTCCTTCAACAGAGTGACTTTCCGTATCAGAAATCAGAAGTCTATGATTGGTTGAAGATTTGAACAGGTGTCTGGTTGTTCGGCGCACGTTTTCGAGACAATCCCCTTCCGTTTTATTGTGTATTTTCTATCTCTTTCTGTAAAATATATAATTTCGTTTGAGCAAATTGTAGTAGATGAAGTCTTGTAAACGTTTCTCATATACATAACATATTGTCATCTTCCTTCAACAGAGTGAATTTCGGTATCAGAAATCAGAAGTCTATGATTGGTTGAAGATTTAAACAGGTGTCTGGTTGTTCTGTGCACGCTCTAGCCAGTCCCCGTCTGTTAACGTTCTAGCATTCAGCAAAATCGCACCAGACTTCTCCAAAGATGACGTGTTGTCTGTAACAAAAAAAAAAGACAACAAAATATTAATGTCTATTATATCTTCATAGATAAGTGAGAACAACCAAGTTGCCGGGTGAAAACTATTTTGTAGTGATTCCTACGCTAAATAATCGTTATAACATTTGTCAAAGCTCACATGTGTTGCTTTTTGAACGAATTAATTTTTCATGCGGATGACTTTCGTATTGTATTGATGTATGATTGATTGATTGATTGATTGGTTGATTGATTGATTGATTGATTGATTGATTGATTGCTTGATTGGTTGATTGATTGATTGGTTGATTGATTGAGTGATGTTTGACGCCGCGGTTAAGTGTAACTACTGTTGGTGTGAACACTTAATGAAACCGACACAACCATTCAAATGACAGGTGTTTGATATCGTTGAAAAACTAATCTTCCTCAAGTGCTTAGTTAAGACAACATTTCTATTCTCGATACAACCTGCCCTACCATTTAATGCATCAATTGTGGATAGAGTACATTCTAGAGCTAACAGGCTTTAATACAAACTATAGGGCTTGTCAGATAGAAAATGAAACGACATCGGCCCCATGAACGACTTTCAGAAATCTTCTTAAAATTCCAAGGACGAATGTCTAAAAAATGAGACACCATTCATTAGATCGGATTGTGCTCTTTACAATTGTACAAATGTTAAATTTCTAACATGAATTGTTTATTATAAATACGCCATGGAAAATGCGGGGTCTCCGTAAAACTAAAGTGCCAGAAATAGGCAATTGAAGTTTTGCTACTTCGATATGATCATCGGAAAACAAAACTATAGGCTCAAATTTTAACTGTTTGTAATTAGAAAAAAAAAAAAAAAAAATGCCATCTATGTATATAGTTTCAATGCCTAATTTTTTTTATCCAAGTGAAAATGAGAATTTGGTTCATTTTGAGCCGAAGGGGTCCAAAAGACCTTAAACCCTCAATGAACAAAGGCATCAGGAAGTTTTATCCATCCTCCTGTCTCAACTGTTTGTCTTGCTTCACTATATTTCTGTATATGTGTAAACTATATGCTCTACAAATGACTAATATACATGAATGGAGATTGTGTTGTTAATAGTCACATGACCCTGTATACTTTACATCACCAAATTTGATGATTACATTACAAAGATGGGAATAGAAACACATTTAGGCCATATTAACGTTTTAGCTGGGGCAGTACATAGTCATAGCTACCACTCTATCAATTGGTTTGCATATGCGATTGTATGACTCTTCCAAGCCTATAATTTGGCGCGAAAAGGCTTAATTGGTCTTAGACATTGTCACACTTATATAACGTTTACGATATTGATGAATTTTGTCCCAAACAAAACATAGGAACTGTATTATATATGTTTGTAGTGACGCAAGAATTGTCGAAGACTTTACCAATGTTATTTGGACATCTGTAGTGCCCCCATTGTTCACCCAACGGCGGACAACCCGAATGTTGATTCAGGATCCATTGTCGCACCATTATACCCTGTAGCTAAACTATATCAGTACTGTTTTGCTCTCATAATAAATGACTAAAAATATACATTAATGCAGGAATATGATGACACAATATTGGTGTATTGACTCTACCAACCATCATTTAAGATATTTTGTCCAGCCTGCTAAAATGATACCATTGCTTTACAGTGGTGGTTAAGTTAAAAAACGAAGCTCACCATTGAATGGAACGTGAATAATGCTAATTTGGAATTTTTGCGATTTGTTATGCAATCCTGATTCATTATCAAAAGTTAACTAGTCGATTACAACATTTTAACAATGGTGGCTGGAGGTGTGCACCGCTTGACTAATCAGCTAACCACATTGTTGCGCACATATTTAGGTGTGTTACAATAATAAATGACACATGGCTACTTAACATATTACTAAGTGCACATGACCCATTGACCCCGTCTTCCACAACACAACAGCCATTGCGTTTTCAAAGTTATTTAAGTTAGATGATGACGTATTGCCCATTACACAATGTTCCCTACTGTTCCATACGATGGAAACCCGAAAAGAAACCTAATTTCAACGATTGCCGGAGCGAGATTGTCAGCCAAGAATATACTTGATGAGCGAAATGCGGACTAGAACCAGTGGACGGTACATCGGGGTAGGATTAGTAAGCAGACAGGTTAACCTCTAAACCACCTTAGTGGGCCTTAAAGAACTATTGCTTGAGCCATATGGAGACCTACATTTAAGGCGTTCATACAAGGGCCAATGTCTGCCCATAGCGTTTGTTATTTGTTGCTGTTTTAGGGC
>JARFOD010084124.1:0-19001 GCA_031763545.1 Mopalia muscosa | reverse complement strand
ATAAACATCAGGGGGTAGCATATATGTGGCAAAATCTATGTATTAAAAATTTGTAGTAAAATCACACTCCTAAACACCCTATTTATCTGAATTGATTCATAATAAACAAAAGCATATTGAAAAATTTAAACAAAGTGTCATTAATAAAACGCGTAAGTCTTTTCTGTGTCTTCGTTACTCTCAGAGCTGAGGATTAGGAACTTGATTTAAACAAAATAAAACGATTTTTATAGTAAGAGATTCTACTTCTTTTTTAAAGATTAATCTGCACTTACAGAGCTTCTTGTGCAGATACGTTAATTTCCTGTGGCACCAGCTTGTTCGTTGTCCATCGAATGCTTGTGTCTATAAGAGTCCAATTAAACTTTTGACTACGTTTTTTCAGCGCATTGCAGCAAGGAAAGATATGTGAAGTCTCGTCTGACGCATTTTGACCCTTTGTGATATACGCACATTATCTTGTACCAGTACGGATACATACATGCCTGGTAATATGCTAGGGCATCTTCTCCACATCTCTAATCTTTTGAAAACGAATCGTCAATTGTGTAGTTCTATATGATATACGTTGTTATATTTTTACATGTGGTAGCCATATTTTTTATTAAACTCTATTCTGCATATGGAGCTCAATTTAAAATACTTAGTTTAGATCTAGTGTATTAATGTTAGTCCCGGATATATTTAAACAAGTACAAATGTAAACAATCCATATATTCTGTGAACTCATTTTAAGTTTTGATGCGATTAGGCCTTGGAAACGAAAGAAATGGAATCTGTGGTGAGGTCAAATTATTTATTATAGCCAATTATGCATTACATACCTGCAATAGATCGGAGTGATTTTAATTGAAACAAAATGCTCAAACCTAATATAAATCAACTGAACGACGCGTCGTCGTGTTAAATAGTATAGCCAGAATAACTACAGAAGTTTAAATGCAAGGGAATGAACCCGGAAGTGGATAATACACTAAAGACAACACTCATATGGCTTCACCTTTAATAGCTGAACGCCGTGAATCGACCACGATTTCCAAAAGTAATCTTACACTCAAAACGCTTTTCCGATTAGAATATGCCTTTATAGTGTTAAGCATTTTTTATCCATGCCGGCGCGGTTTAAATCCCATAACACCAGCTCTAGGCCAGAAGCGTTGAATATTTAATGTATAATAAACGTAGTGGTCTTCTCTTCCAGTATGCGCCTACTTAGATGTTATCCAATGATAGCCTGTTCGATACGATGAATATAACTATAGTCTGGTTATGTTTTAAAATGAGAGCCTCCGGCGAGTGATTTTAACAATTATCCGACACATCGCTTGTTTGTGCATGTTAAGATTGATTTTCGTGTCAAGATATTTACATTTTACACTGATGGATAACGCTTTTCTTATAGGCTTTTGTATAGCCTCGTGATAATAGGAGTTGTTTTATTTGTGATGCGTCTCCGAATGCGATGCAAACAGACGGACACTTCACAATATTACGGCAAGTTATATGTTTCAAAACTCAACTGTGGGGGAACTTTCCAAACACAATATTTGGAAAGACTTTAAAATGATTGCAGGGAAACTTATTTACCAAATTTAGGAACATTGAATGAATGGTTATTCAACACTGCGCCTCCAACTATACTGCCGCAATCGTGAACGGATAATGCAGAATACGAATCAGTAGAGGAATTTGACTATTTTGACAGGGAACTGAGACTACAAGATCTGTGAAAACTCAGAGAGGGCAAGCTTGTTGTCATAATCCTGGATACTTGGTGGAAACTTATGGCCGGTGATTTTAATAACTTTTTGTTCTGGTATTTCAGATTTCTTTTTTAACATTTGTTGGGTTTTTTTCTGAAAGAGTGGTTTGTGGTTCCGCTGGACACAGCTTTTGTCGCTTTCATCATCTAATCTATGTTCCCAACGGGAACGGAATACTAACATAATCTACTGCTTGGATCCAGTTTGAGTTTTTTCCGGGATCGATGTCAGGTAAAAAGGACCATCGGGAGATCAGCAGTTTTCCTGCCTGGATTAATATTTTATAAGGCAAAAGGGTTACGGGAGCTATCGCTGTCATCTTAGTCGTACAGACGAGTCGTGTTTGTGACTCCCTTTCTTTGTTTAGCCATCGTGCTCTGTCCACTCTAAAATTATGTTTCATCAGTCTATTCTCAGTGAAACGTCTCCAAACCAAAGATTTCCGTGCGCAACACGACTTCTAAAGCGGAACATAAAAAGGATACATTTGCCCCTCTTTCGAATAAGTTAAAACAATTTTCTACAGCTTTACTGCCCCTATGGAACTGTCGTGAAGGCAAGGAAATGGGATATCATATCATTCATATGTCATTGAAATGCATCAGCTACAAAATCAAAATAAATTCTAAAAAAGCGTCATAACTCTCATTGTCACAAGTTGTGAAATCGCGACTTAAAAAGGCTCGGCTTATTGATCGTCTGTACTCATCGTAGGTTATTTGACTTAATATTATCCCTTTAATCCAATGTGATAAAACATATTTAGTATGGGATTTCCAAATAAATAACTACCAATGTGCATGAAATGTACGAGTGACATAAAGCCTCGCTTCATTGATGGCCAATTACCGGTATTTTATATCATCGAAGGTGTCTTGGACTTTCAGTTATAGAAGCAATAAATCATGAAATGTTCAAAAATACAAATGAATGACAAGGCAGATTTTGCCCAATTGTATCTCACATATATTCTGAAGAATATAAGACACACATTTATCCACAACATCTGAATGGCCATATTTCATATAACTATACCATTTTTTTTAAAGGCCCAATATATCTTGGGGTGAGATGCACACTAATTGAAGAGGATATATATATTTAAGAAGCCCAATTAGACTGTTTTCATTCCATTAAGAGGATGAAGCATACATGCTCGTTGAGATGAGAACACAACACAGTTCCTACACAGGCAAACTAATGGTCCCAAACTATTCAAGGAAACCTTCAGAGGTATTTCCCCAATATTATTATATTATAAAAACATTAAACATCACACTCTCTTATAAAACAAAAATGACAATTCAAGACAAACCAATATATTTACTATTCTCATTTGATGAATCCTAGTACGAGTGTGAGAGTAACAACCAAGACAGAAAATAATAACATAGCTCTTTCATTAATAAAATCGATGGTTCTTCCCATTAAAAGTGTTAACAGAATATTTTTATCAACGGTATTATAGGTAGGTAAGCTCCGCTACTTTTACGGTGACCCAGGGTTGAGCTCGTGCCCCCAGCATATTTTTCTCCGCCCTTGCCTTTCAGACAAACTCCGTCTGATGCGTTAATATACTGCACGCACGATGCCGATTATCTCTAAGGCCTACACTTAAAACTACTCAAATCGTTCCTCGTGCAAATTGAAAAAAGATTACTGGGCCAAACCAGCAATACGGGCGGAATTGTTTGAATCGACCAGATACGTGTACGAACGGTTCCACCAGGGAGACTAAGGTAAGCAACCTGTAGCGTTGTACCATGTGATGATATATTTACAATACAGGATTATACCGTCTACTACTAATACTAATCATCGGTTATATGCAAATTTGTTACTTACCAGAAGGCACTGTAGACAATTGCCAGAACAGTGATAACTTCTTAACATCCATCAAGTTGATATATTATTAATATGATACACCTGAAGAACACTATCAATAAAATATATACAATATAAATGGTTAACCAGATAGATAAACTGTAAAAACAAAACCTAAAAAAGACAGCCAGGTTTCTCGATAAAGTTGAAACTAGCTAAGTTTCGGTTGGTATAGATAAACTGCCCAGATCCAACCGTCACAGACACAACAATAAATCCCTGCGAGAAAATGGCTAAATGTGGCCATGCACGATGAGTGAAATGATTTGGTTTTTGAAAAAGCATTAGTGATTTTTGCATTGTTACGATTCGATTGTTGTTTTGAACATTAACAACTGTTGTTGGTTTGTTCACTTTTTGTTTCAGTGTCTAAGTTTAAATTGTTGCTGGTTATTCGTTGATATCACCGGACAGCTTTATAAAAGAAATCATATTCCTGTCAACCTCAAATCGCTTATAGCTTATCCAGTTAGGTCAATATGTATGTCGGTGCAAGGATAAAGAAGAAGGCATTTGCATTATTTCTCTGTCGGCAAAACTCATCCCTTTTAACTGCCGGAATTATTCAACAATATCTTCAATTGATCATACAGTGAGTACATATTTAACCATTCAGATGCGTTATTTTATTTAAAATTATTTATATAAAGCCTCAAATACAGCTGATCCTTCACAATATTTTAATGTAACGTTTTACTTGTTATGTTACCAAAAATTGCTATCATACTAAATCTGAGAGATGTTATATTTGTAAGCTACCAAGTGACCATCTGCATAATAGGCTCGTGTCAGTTATAGGTAGTGTTGGTGTCGGTCTATTACCGCTACTCAGCGACAGGTGCTTCTCTTAACAAACCCATGACAGTTTTGCTGATTACATTTATAGTGCTTGTTGATGGCGTAGATGGGGTTCTGCTGGCTATTTTAAACGCAATGCCAGTAAATTCTAGCAAATAACACATTTTATTTACACTGACACAGGGATGTGGATTTTTTGGGGGGTAGATCATTATCTTGTGTAGTTATGGGTAACTATAAGTCATCTCTAGAGAAGGTGATAACAACTATTTATCCTACAAATGAGTTAATGTGAGTGTAATACAGTCATTTCATTGTTCATTTCATATCCCAAAGAGTTTGATACAGCTTTTACACGCTCTGATTTGTTATTTCCCGTTCACTTTTACAATTCAACCTATGACATGCTTCAACAAGGACAGCTTTTTTTACAACTTGCAAATGGCGTCTGCACTGTTCCGTAACAACCATGGCTGACCTGCAGTTTGGCGATCCCAGTCCATATCATGTAGTTATAATTGTGATTGTTGGCCCCCATATGAGAACATGTCCGTGTATAATCATCGTCTTATTTATCAGAGGAGATTCTCTCATTTTCTATATGTTTCTTGTCTTTCGATTTAGTCCAAACTGTCCTTTTTGGCACTCGTCCGTTCACAGTACGATGTGTTCACATGTCTTTAGAACGCTGTGTCTACCAGCCAAGGCTTATTGTGTTAGTTATAGCTCGAATTTTATATTCTATACTTTTCTATCTTATTTGAGTTAAACATTTTTCATTTAAATGTTTCCTGTAACGTGCCTGCTCATCATTTTATAGACACTTTGCATTGACCCAGGTGTGTATGTATGTATGTATCCATGCGCCTTTCTGGTTTCTCATGCAAGTTAGGCGAAAATATATGTTTATTTCTGGTCAATATTACTGCAAAATTGGCGTTTATAAGATAAATAGAATCTCGTGCCCTGTATATGAAATGGATAAACCTCGGATAGTAATTTTCATTTATTTCCAGCTTCACGAATAAATGAAAATGATTACCATGTGCAGAGTTTCATAAATGGTAATAAAGAAGTTGAAAATAACCTCAATGCAATCTACATGATATTCTTCCGTTCCAGTTTACTTTATATTACCTATTTATATGGAACCCTAAGTATCTTACTACATAACTGTTTAATTTTCTGTTTGTCATTAGTATATTGGTTCTGGCAAAAAAATTCATTATTATCAATTACATGTTCTAAACACTGAAAGCAATAAGTTTTGTCACATTCGCTTATTAGTCCGTTAGTTCTAATGCTTCTTTTTGATGACACCTATATACATTAGCTAGAAAATGTCGTCCGCGACTTGTTAAAGTGAAACCCAACAATTGATGTAAAATTGGAAAATTTGTAAATGGACCTTTAGTTAAAGCGACGTCCTGCATTTTTAACAGAAAACTAGCTAATGTAGAAACTAATTTTAAGAGACATTCTGACGAAGTCAACCATTTGATGGTTTTTGGTAATTTACCAATGGCCGCTGGAGGGCGATGGAAATCAAACATTTGTTTGGAATCCTTTACTAGACAGAAACCTTCCAAGTAAATTGTGTGTGAAAGATAGCAAGGGCTATGTGGTATGTTATATAGGTTCTGTCTTTATAAATGATTATGTTGTGTGTGCCCGCCTGTTCCTGTGTAAGTGTACATGTACATACCAAATTATTCCGACAAAAAGCTTTATACTATGACAATGATGTTTGATTTATGTTTAGAGCATACACGGATAAAAAGATTTCTTGCGCTGAGATATTTGTAACATGCAGATACATGATATAAGGGCTATAAGGAGAGTTGTTTCTATACTATAATCACAAGTGTGTTTTTGTGTGTAACATCAAGTGGGCATTGATAAAAGAATTAAGATTTGGTGCGGACGAGATTAGCAAGACTGCGAACAATACGTTCTTCAAAGAAACTTTTCTTAAAATAAATGACTGGAACCAGTTCAATGGAATCGATAGATATTTTCGTTATTTATTCATGGATGAGAACAACAGCACTGCTCTTCCCAAACAGATACATTTGTTGCAAATTGGTTAACTGTGGTGAATACACTCTTAGAAATAAGGATGTTTTGGGTGATTGTTTGGAAAAGACGACGAACCATTACGACAATAACGGTGCTTTGATATAAGAAGAAGGGGAGAAATACTTGGAACATTTGCTGTATGGGGTTCCATACAGAACCATAAAGGGTTCCACCAGAGCAATGACTGAAGAACCCAAAAGGGTTTTATCATAGCCATATTTTGCTCAGTGTACCACCAGTGCAGATTAGTGTTCATGACATACCATTTGACATGGACTAGCAAAATATCAGATTTCCTTCAGATAAAAAGATTGGCTAATTGTGGCATGCCGTTTAAACACGTCTGATTTTATTTTACAATGGGTATATTACTTTCAGACATGTTAAATTCTGACAAGAATGAAATTATATTTTTTTACATATGTCATATCTTATGTTTATTTTTTTTAACATTTGTAAAAAATCAAGTTCGCATATGTTAAAAAGTCATTTCACATAAATAAATAAATCTGTTAGTTTTCCCATGTGAAAAATCTTTTCAGTATGTTAAATAAATGCTTTATTTCACATATTGTAAACGAATTAAACATATGTGGAATTTAGATCAACATGTAAAAAGTACAAAAAGAATTATTACACATCTGAAAATCTTTTTCACACGAATAAAATGAAAAGGTGATTGCAACGATTTTGTCCATATGTGAAACAAAAGCATCAATTACTCTGCACAGTGGCCGTACAAACAAGTTCACAATTTGTTTACTAGCGTTTAAAAACTTACAGTAGAAAATGGGCACATAGGTGCCTCTATAGATTTAAACATATTTGCTTGTTTTGCTTTTTTTAACTTACCATGTCGCCCCTATGCAAAAGCGTCGCTAAGAGTCAACTTTGTTCCTGACTCACGTCTTTTTATTTGCAGATGCGCCTTTACGATTTTTTTAAAGCAGAAACGGCCAGCATCAGACGCTGACCGTCCAAACGCATGAAAAAAATATACACTAGAATCTGTGATTGGAAAGTATTGCCCCAAACCAACGGAGAGATAAGAGTGCAAGAATCAAACTCATGCATTGAGTATATGGTATTCGGTAAAATTTTGAGGCAATTTAGGACATTTTCTTTTCATTGGTGCCCCGTGAGGGAGCAGGTGGGCCATGGCCCTGCAGAATACTCCCTCGGCTACCTCGGTTGCTTTCTGTTGCCCTGGTGTTCGCAGAGCTAAAGGGTAACGGGGAGCTGATTTGTTTGGGGTGTTATATAGTTGTGCCCGTCGTTATATAAGTGAAATACCCTTGAGTACGACGTTAAACACCAATCAAACAAACAAACAATCTTTTCATTGGTATATATACACCCATGCTAACCCGTCGTTAATGTGTCAAGTTTGAATAGCACGAAAAGTTGTAAACACAGTTCACCTTATAGTCGCGTGGATTCTTATTCTTAACACCCGCTGCTATTACAAACAGTTTACTTGGTAATACTTTATACACACGGTCTGCATGCATACGGAAGTGACAATTAAGTGCAAAAAGAGATTATGCACTGAAGTTAAGTATATATCTGTTGACCATAACTGTGTATTAATCTGATAACATACGCGATGGTGATACAATTCTGATGAAAGTAAAATATGGAGTAGTTATCGAGTGTCATGAGGTAATCGGGTCAATTGTGGTTTCTAATTGGTCGTGAGGGAAGAACTTGGTTAAACGGTCCATCAGATGGTGATCGGATCCAATCAAAGAGTGATCCCTCACCGATTCCTAATCTGTCAGTTCTGGTAAACCTGTCAGCAAACAGTTAAGCGTTGATTGAGGTAACTGATTGATGTGGCCAGCTAATTAACTAGAGTATGAACTCATACTAAGGGCCGATAATTTTAGATAACCTGTGCTTTTGTTATATTGCCGACAGTGGACGGCGTTCTTGTGGGCTTGCTCTATATTGGGAAACGACTGATTGGCTCGGTATCAGACGCTTTTGCTTCATCGCACATCGCTAAAAGGGTGAGATTTAATGTTTCAACAGTCAACTTCTTTGATAGTTTCTACAAAAATTAGACTCATAGGAGACCTAGCGACATCTTTATTTAACCCAGTATAGCGCCTTTGTTCCTTCGGTTCGACCCCAAGCATAAGATAAATCTAAACCAGGCACCTGGCATTATTAAAGTAGGCCTACATCCATAGTAATTGCATTTTTTATTCGACAATTGCTTTATATTTATATAAATTACCAAAGTACTCATCCTACTGATTTAATGAATATATAAATTTACAAAAGTTGATGTCTGGCATCGTCATTTAGGTATTTTACTTAACGCATGTTGGATACAATCATCAGGAAAAAAAAAGCCAGAAGGTTGGTCTTTATTTAGTTTAAGGTAGGGAAGATCTTTTTCCCTAAGCCACTACGTAGTGGAAGATCGTCGATAGTAAACCCCTCTGCCTTCCCTGCTTGGCCCGGGGCAGTGGCTTAGTTGTGTCTAGAGCGCATACTGGTCCTACTTCGATTTACCATTCACCACATCGAGTCAGTCTGTCTGTAGACGAGCAGAAAGATTTCAGTTACCTTTAGCGTCCTCGTCGCCGCCAAGGACAAGAAGGTCGCTGCCACCAGGGAAGAGAACATCATTATTGCAATGGCGTCTTCCGTTCCATACTCAAGGGTATTTCCCAATCGGCGATATGACCACAGATTGTCCTCTTTCACTTTGCTCCTTGCCTAATTACGGTAGAAAAGCGGGAGGAATCCGTTGAAAAACCACCCCTGTAATTGTCGGTCCATATCGTCGTTATATAAACAACGAAAGACGGACTCGATCCCATTAAATTGTGCATAGAAGCAAGATTAGTAGGCAGACACGCTAACCACTAAGCCATGGCCACGGGTCTAATTAACATCCCTTTGTGAGACTAAAAATGATCTCCGTTGCAAATGTTTGACAGTGACGTATACCCGTAAACTTTTTAAATGAACTAGTGCGGTACCTTATGGTGTATATATTAGCCACAACAGAAGTGTATAGTTTTGAGGAAAGAAAAACTTGGTGGCGCTATGGATATGATGAAATAAGTATACAAACGCTTTTGACTCATGTCTGTAATACAAGCGAGATTTGTTTTCCCACACTTAAAAACAAGTAAAGAGGTTCATTTTATATTTTTAGTATACAAACATATAATACATTTTTTTACTCATCATTTTTTATTCTCTCACTTATTTGCCTTTTTTTGACACACTAATACTGTTTACCTAATTAAGATCCTACATGTTCGGCACTTTTCCTACATCCTATACGGCCGAGGTATAACCTTGCTGACTTCTCGCTTTTAAATTTAATCATTATACAAACGCCGAAACAAGTGAAATCTAGACTTTTTCCGCTCCGGGCCAGGTGGCAACACGAGAAGGGCGACATTTCTACAAGTGGAATGTCGAATTTTTAGAATATGGAAAGACGAAAATGGGTCGACGAGATGCCCTGAAGTGCTGTATTTGATATTTCGCCTTCCAGAACTGTCTGTGACATTTTCCTGGATAAAATTAGCTCTTTGACAGGTTTCAAATTCACAGATCCCCCACATTCGTAACCTGTAAGTGTTGAAAATGTTTTGTTAATGTCTTCCGTAAAAACTCCCTTTATCAAATCAGTTTGCCTATACTAGTTCAAGTAAAACCCAACGGATCGAATTATATAATGAAAAATATTAATGACTATATGTTATATTCACAGTTCTCTTTTGCTGTGTTTTCGGTTTGTAGTGAAATAACCCAGTTGCATACAGAGTATAATCTATCATATATGCTCTGACAATATGTCTAATATAAATTTTGTGACCAACAATTTTATGATGATTCTTATATTATTGTCCACTTTAATTCGTCTTTGGGTAAAAATGCACATTCTTTTTTTGTAAGGTTTTTAGTTGTCAGCAACCACATTTACTAGCCTAACTGTCAATTAAAGATACATAAAAGGTGGCATGCATTTTCTTTTGGGTTCTGCAGTATACTCAAATGAATATTAATAAAATACCGTCAAAACATTTTGGTCCATCTTTCACTTATTATTTTATCCTTTACTATTTTTCCTTCATTTTTTTTTTTAACTCATAATGAGGGCTTCGTTTTAATGTTATTTTGGATGTTCTTTGAAAATCTCTGTCGGAGTTGTCGACCCCTGGACGCTAGTCAGTCTCTGTTTACAGGCCGGGGGGCTGAGTGGTCTAGTTAGCCTGCTTTTACTGCTGGCGATTCGGTGCCTAACTCTGAGGGTCGTGGGTTCGATTCTCGGACGGGTTTCAATCTGAACAATTTTCTGAACAGGTATATGTTATAACTAAGAACATGTTATCCCAAAATAACGAAAATACAGTCTCTGTTTACGTCTAAAATTAAGACGGAAAGCACCAACGGTTTCCCACCGTAATTGAGAACGTAATAGTGAGAAGTGGACAACCCGTCATCTAAAACGGAAAATACCCTTGGGTAAGACGTTAACCCCCAATTCTAACCCTCTGCGGATTACGTGCCGTGCGCAAATACACATGAGACGACAATGGCCGCTTTTTTATCGCAATTCCGATTCCCTCCCTTCACAGACTCGCACTGTATGAGCATACCAATAGTTAAAATCCATATCAAAGACAAAAACAGCCTATACTTTAAATCAATAAATACGTTATTCCGTAAATAAACTTGTGGTGTTGTGATATTTTCAATTCCCAAAGGGGTACGACACGTTACATCCCGGCGTGGGATTGTTCATGTACCAAATTTCCAATAAGAAAAAATCAAACATGGCCGCCTCCGCTTCAAATTTTTGTTTTTTTAATTTTATAAAACATACAGCGCCAATAGGGAATAAGTTGTCGCGAACATAGTTTAAAACATGTCTATTTCCCAATCGCTATATTTCATGGCATCCAAATACCATAAAAAATTGTTTTGAAAGACTTTTCCGGCCGCGTTTTTCGCTGTTTTACATCGCAGCTGAGTCTGAGGGCGTTGTCCTGGCAGCACGCGATGCCAGGGAAGGCAACTTTCTATTTTCTGGTTGGTGACAGCTTACTGCATACAAGGGGGCATTTAGGAAGAGCCACTTTTGATGTCGCAGGAGAGCTCTTTTTCTGTATTTTTTCGGGTTAGAATGGTGTTTTTTAAGACCTCTGTCGTCATTTTTACACCTCGTAAAATCCCTGAGCCTGCAGCGGCTCAGGGTTTGACTCGCTGTCAAAATGACGACGGAGCTCTTAAAAAACCTAACAAAGACCTCTGGCTCAGACTGAAACCCCTAAACAAAAAAGCAAAGAAACAGTATGTAGCATTCAGTGCTTATTTTGATTAGGAATTGTTTCGTCAATCACAAACATTTTGTTCTTCTATAGTTATCTGTGACTGTTTCTGTGACTGTTTCAAACCGAGTTTTGAAAGGCACGATGTTATTTGATGCTCGACATGAAATGTAATACAGTTGATTCGAACCTTTAGATCAAAAGACATCACCACTATGTAGTGTAGGCCTTCTGAAAGGACATGCAAAATGATTTGAAAAATTCGAAAACAAAAGGAATTATAAAAAATGTCGTTCAGAGGCAGTAAAATATCAAGTTTAGGAGTATTGGAAAGTTGATAATGTACCTATATTTAATTTAATAGTAACATAGAGTTATGAGATTGAATACATTGGACCAATCCTGTGTGTAAGCGTTTTCGTTCGTTTAATTTTGTGCATCTCCATAAGCTCTCTTGATGCGCCCATTATCACGGATGTTAAAAGTTTGAGAATGTTGCATACTTAGGACTGAAAGGTTTCCCACATCAAACTATAAGCATTGATCTTTATTTATAACAATATGCAACCAGGGTGTCACGTGAAACACAGTAGCAGTCCCGACCCCCGCACATTAGCTAATTCAAATGTGAGCCTATACCAACGACGGTTATTTCAACAGCGAGATAAAGAAAACGGCGTTTGGCATTTAAACGTCTTTTTGAATCGAAGAAGAATAAATAGATTTTGAACAAATATAATATGTCATTCTGACGTGATCCTCTGAAGCTATGTCAGCAGAGTGTTGGGCCTGTAACGCAAATTGTCCGGGTCCGATTACCCGTGGATGCAAGCTAAATTTTCTCTCATCAATTATCAAATAAAATATAGAGTGAGTGGTGAAAACGATAACCCGCGAAACACAGGCGTTGAGATAAGTTATAAGTTACTTTGTGTACATGTATTTGGCCCCAAAGCACCGAATCTTGGAACGCAGTAGTGAGCTATCAAATCGACAAACATCTGTCAAATTGGTCCTACGTCGATGTACTATTCACGGATTCGAGCCCTTCTGTCGACCTCATATAAAAGAGTCAGGTTTAAAAATCATGTCCTAAACAAAAACACCCGTCTAACAGTGTCAGGCATGTCCTCAAAATGTACGAAGGGGATATGGAAGCTAAACATACCAGATAATACACCCTTTGCCGGGCAACAAACAACAAATAATTATTATTTTGTTATTTGGTAGACAGTTTGAACTGTGATTCAGAACATGTGGTATACCTAATAACTTGTCAGAAGAGTCTGAACAAAATATGTTGGGGAAATTAACATTTCCTTCGGAAACGATCAGTTGAGTTCCATTAGGTTAAAACCCATATCCTCAATGGCTGAAAATTTGTTCTCTTCTTGTTCATTCCGATAAAGATCATTTTTAAATCATAGCAATTGTGAAAACACAAATTCTTCACTCTGAAGAGGAAACCAAACAGAAACGCCTAGAAAGAAAGGCTTATTGGATGTAAACTCTTCAAACCTTGTATCCGCTGGGTTTCCATAGGGAACCATGTAAACGGTCTAAAACCGAAATTATTGCATTTGTATTCAAACATGCCAATCATAGCACCCAGTTTGCTTTATACTGTTTTGCGACCTAGACTTATAATTGTATTGCCTATTTTCAAAGACAAACATCTGTATTGCACTTGTATTCGAGTAAGAATAGCCGTGAATTAGTTAATTAAACAGGCGGGACTGAGGTCATTGTTGGAAAACACGATTGGGTGTCAGTGTATCCGATAGATGCATTGGGCGGCATTTGTAACAAACAATTTTGTTGCGTTACACATACGTTTAGGATTGTTTTCAGTTGACATGTGGTTTTAAAAAAATCCGATTTTAGCACAAGGTTGATACCATGTACAAGCGGTTGTTTGTGTTGTTTGCTTGGGGATGATCCCTCACTTTCGTTTTATGTGAAAGCATCCACCAGTGTATGCAATAGGGAGACGGCTTCGAACATTTATGTAAGTACCGCATTTTAAATTAACTAATAAACGGCTATGCTAATTCGATTGCAAGTGCAATACAGATGGTTGTCTTTGAAAATAAGCAATAAAATAATAAGTTTAGGTCGAAAATCAGTTGTCTCCCTCTTTATATCTTTTCTCCTCTCCCATACAGCCCTATATAGCCTACAAGAGAAACTTCCTTCTGTGTCACAACAACCTCTTTGGCGGATGTATTCATTGCTTAAATGGCATACACTCTCATTTTAGAAATGAGAAGTAAAAAAAATTCGAAATGACAGTAAGTGAAAACGGAAAAGTTATTCAACTGTAATTATCTCTTATGCGAGTAAAAGAAAGATATTTGAGTCTGGCATGTTAGATTAGTCTATTCGTTCTTTTATTTCTACTGCTCTTCTCTGAGTGCAGAAACGAAAAACGCGTTAAGGCTTTTGAAAGATGGAGCCCAACATTAGAATATAGATACAGACAGGCGTAAACAGTAACAAACAACCACAAATTGTAAAAAAATTCCTTTATTTTAACACAATGTAGAGAATAAAAACTTGTGACCAAAATGAGAAGGCACTGTTTGTCCCGTTGATGATGTATTGATAGGCGTTTAATAGGTCCACTTGTATTTCTCGACGTCGTTAGCGCAGTCCTGGAAGTCCTTGTATTTCTTCACCATCTGGGTGTTGATGGCAAGCAGGCCAAACTTGTTACCTCCCTTATTTAATTTGTTGATGAGAGAAGCGACCTCGAATATATTATCCGCCTGTTGATTCACCAACGATCTCGCAATGTATCCCATCAACTGTGTAAAGAAACAAATAGTTTGTTTGATTGACCGTCAGTCAATGTCCTACCTACAGCTATTTCAATTATATCATTGCATACATTGTATGGCGGTGATTGAAAGGAGCTGCCTGTTACCCTGGTTTTCTCAGAATAAAGAACAACACGAATGAGATCACTTTGTATTACATTCTGGGACTTCCAGTATTTGACCTGTCTCATCTTTGTTCCATCAGCTCCATCAGCCATGTTATTGAAATGACCTCAAGTGCGGCATTATATCCCAAACAAACAAACAAAATCAGGTGTATAAATACACGAAGAATTAGTACTCACATGAGCATCGTTGTGTTCTGTGGCATGTTTCACCAGATCGTTAATCTTCTCTGCAATTTCTCTCTCGTTTTGCAGGCTAAGTTGTAAAGCACCGGCGGGATCTCCCCATTGTGTCTCCTTTGGTTTCTGGAATACAGAACATTGTATATTTTGAGGGTTTGTTAAATATAACGTAGTTAAGTTTTAGCTTTTAAATTTAATAAATCAATTTAGAATTTCCTCTTGGTTTAAACTGGATTGTTTGCATAAGCCCAATCGTATTCTCACGACAGTTTCGAGACTACCATAACTCTCGTAGCTAAATCAGGCCATCGCGCATTAATTTCCGCCAAAATTTGGGGCTATGTATGCCACAGCCCAGCAAATAAAAGAAGCGTAAAACAAGATGGCTCGGGTGTATCTTAGAGTCCATGTTTCATGAGAATTTTTTTTTAACACATCATCATTAAGTTAAAAACCTGCAAAATTATCAATTTTAGCTGTATATAATATATATGATATTTTATATACACTCAATTTAAAGTCGTATGTCCATTACTTGTTTTGGTTTTTAATCTGAGTCAATACTAACGGAAATATCCGAGAATTCGACTTTGGCTCCTCTCTTCACGAGATACATCATGAGATCTTTGGCGTTGTTGATCTTCTTCCTGGCCCATACGTTGTACATCACAGAAAGGCCTATTATATCTACGTCATGTCTGCGGAAAAACACGGCCTGTGGATCGGAAATCAATTAATTACTTACGTCAAGACCGTCAATAAACGTTATATGGAAATTATGTATTGGACATTTATTTCGTTGAAAGTTTCCACAAGAGGGCTTTAATGATTTTACCCTACGTTCTAGGCCATCCAAACAGCACCCACACAGGTACAGCATTCAAACTTTGGCCGAGGAAACTTCCTTCACACTCGTACTTTATCTAACTCTAGACTCACCAGTGAATTAAAAAATCACACTCGTACTCCATTCAACCAAAGTAAGACACATCAAACGTTATTAAGTTTACTTTACGAAAAAACATGCCTACTTTGTACTCTATCTACTAAGAATGTTTTTATCATTTTACATCTTATACTATAGGGTTACTTACAATTGCAATGGATTGGAAGGTGGATTCTATTTGCATTTTGATCAGCGCATTGATCATGTTGTTACAATGAGGATCCCAGTTTAACAACACTTGGCTCGTCTCAGATTCTGAAAGTATAGAATAAAGCAGACAACTCTTAGACGACTGTTTTGTATTCTCAAATCTTAGTGTCACGTCAACTCAGATTGCTTATTTTGTGGCCAATTTCCACACAGTAGTTGTATAGCTATAGCATTTCCAAATTTAGATCGAAGCCTTGGAAATTTAAATCGAACCAATTTTGAAAGTTTTAAATTTCGCTATATACATTAGAAAGAATTTTTTTCCGCAAAAAACATTTAAATATCGTTCCTGTTCGAAAAAGGAATATACTTTTTTCATAAAAGTAAAATGAAACAAAACATTCTGTCATAAAATATTGTTAACGCGGCTCTGCTGCCTGCTTATTTGTCAAATATTAAATCGAAATTTCAGAAACGTTTTAGCTTTAGGATTAATCAGGATTAAAACTTTGATGAACGTTGTCGCATTGTTATATGACTAATGGAAACAAAATGTTATGTCAAGTTTATTAACCGTAAGCATACAGCTTATTGGCATAACCATATATATACATGGCGGAAAGTAGTCTATACTTTCAGTATAGTTGTATACGTATTTTTGCAAGAAATTGGGCCCATTGCATTGATATGACCGATCAGAATATATTTCCATTTCCTACTTGCATGACATGTCAAAGAGAGCTTTACACCCATTCAGTGAAACATAACGTTTGGAACAGTTTTGACTAAGATTTAACGTCGTTCTCAAGGGTATTTCACTTATATGACGACGGATTGCCCTCTTCAAACTGTTTCTTGCCTTATTGCGGTGGGAAAACCGGAATGAAACCTCGTAAAAACCTCCTTTGCGATTGCCCGAGCTACATCTTGTGAATCTCTCATATAACTGAGGGTCGACAGACGGACTCAATCCGGTGAATGGTACATCGACGTAGGCTTAGAAAGCAAACTCGCTAACCACTAAGCCACGGCCGCGAGCCCTATTCATATGTGGACGACCTTATACCAAATATACCAAGCTGCAGCTACCAAGGTGCATGAAGCGAGGAAGTTTATCAATAAAATGAATAACTCACCGTCGGCAAACATTCCTCCGAAGTCATCATCTTCAATCTGGTGGAACCTGGAGCCGCTGACGGCAGCCACGAAGAGTAAGGAGAAGACAATAAAGGTGTTCATATTGCCCAGTTCAGATCAGACGAGAGAGGGTAAAGACATTTGTTAATTACAGGTATTTATAGTCCCCTGCTCTCCTTAGTCAGGTCAAAGTACGGACAGCTGATTGGCCTCATACCATTGTCTCGGGGGACGAAGTCGAATTTTTTGTGACCCCCGATCTACATGTTTAGAGGGTCAGTAACGAGTCACACTGGAGCCCCATATTTATAAAAAGCAAAGTTTGGTAGACGATAAAGGTTTGCAAATGACCGCAGTGTGTGGTTTATGTGTTCAAACCCCTTTCAAATAGTGCTCATAAATGACAAGTACATCTGTACGGATGAATACAGTGACCATCTTAACCTATCTGTATCTTAACCACATGTTTTAAGGTCGATTTAGTTTCCACAAGCCTTATATGAGGATATATTAAGATCTAAAGCTAATTTGTGTATTTTTAATGACTAAATACAAATAAATTAATCTGGTGCTAGTACAATCGTTATTTAAAAATCTATCGCGAATTAAATTCGCGATAGCAGCGACCATATAGTGCATGTTGTTGGCTTATATCTGTTAAGATAACCCATAGCACAAAATAAATTACTTTGTGTGGCAAAATAAACCTTGAAATGAAAAAAAACTTCATAACCTGCTAGAAATCCGCAAAATAATATTTCCACCATATTTACACAATCCGAATGACGCACGTTTGACAGAGAAGAATTGGTTCAATTATCCTGCTATTCTCTTTGAAATAAACTGAATTTCTATATATATTGTTACGTTTCGGGGTAAAAAAAAATGTTTCAATTTAGAATCCGCAGTGTCTAAATTATGCAATTACTATCATATCAGTCTATAGATAGTGTCGCTCCTGCCGGGTCAACCGATATCAATAAATATACTGAATGTAGTCATGTGACCATTGCTCTATTACTTGGCAGCATTCATTGGTTACCTAAACGATACCTCAACACATGACAAAAAGGAATCGATAGCCTCGCCCACGTTGATAATCTCTTTAATAGGCGATTCTCTATTGGGTGCTCTTTTGAAATCTCATTTATTGTCATAATTTTAACCATTTATAATCAGAAATTCGAATAATACCTTCTCCAGCATAGTCTGAATATTTAACTTTTAATTAAAGAGATAAAGATGGTTGTCCAAAGGGTATAGCCAGATACCTTCGACACATTTTTGTATATAAGTAACTGAGTAAAAACTGAAACATATACCTGCTTCAACTGTTCTTCACCCAGCCGACACTTAAAACATATTAAGAAAAACAGTTTGATTTCAGCATCATGAGATTCCACTATAGATCGTTTTGTGAACGTGTCCAGCTGACAAAAGAATCTCTGTATGAAGACCCGGGGGAACGGAATTTAATCTGATGTGACTTTTTAGCCAAAAATATTTGCTCTTCTTTTGAGCAATGAAATTTGTATGTCTCTAATTTTGTATTAGCCGAGAAGCTTGTCAATTGTGAGAGAAAGGTAGGCTTAGTTGTACATCGGGTACTGTGCTCCCATTCATGATCGCCCCGTGAGGGAGCGGGTGGGCCATGGCCCTACAGAATACTCCATCGGCTTCCTCGATCGATCGTAAGAGGCGAGAAAAGAGGTTGCTTTATGTTGCCCTGGTGTTCGCGAGCTAAAGGGTAACTGGAAGCAGATTTGTTTGTGATGTTCTGTATTTCTGTCCGTCGTCATATAAGTGAAATACCC
>JARFOD010084113.1:0-19002 GCA_031763545.1 Mopalia muscosa | reverse complement strand
ATCATATTATGAAAATGGAAATTAATGTATTGTGTTACACACAAAAAGTTTTACTTATTTATAGAATACGGTTTTGGGGTGGTCTTCTCCTTTAACAATAACTGAGACATAACAAGTGCTGTTTATCTTTATACCCAACGTTTCTCTATTGTGTATTGCATTAATCTTTTCAGTAAATGTGCTACTGTGGTGGATAAAGAACCAATCAACCAAGCAATCAATAAAACACGACGAGGTGAGAGAGTTTTACATTACAAGACATAACAAGAAATCGACTGCCTATGTATTGTTCCACGAAAAGCGACTCCTTACTAGTGAGTCTAGATTCCCAGTTCATAATGTCACCACGAAGTTTCGTCAAAGCTTTCCCCGCTTTTGTTGTCAAACATAAGATCAGAGCGAAAACGAAATGAAAATCCAAAATCGATGCCTGTTCCTTAAATAATATTGTCTTACTTCGCAGTGACATAAGATTTCTTTGAATTCATCATTGGCTGAGAAAAGAGGCATTGTAAATAGAATAATCCGCGTCATGAGAGAGTCTGACATCTTGTAAGATCTGCGATATTTAAGCACAAGAAAGGCTTCGAGTTTCCAAACAACCTTCTTATAAACTCATTTGTGCGCCAATTTTGAATTCTAAAGGCCAAAAACTTCAGACTGTATGCTGTATTCATGTTCCCAGAATGTATACTCTAGGATGACCTTGGAAACCGAAAATCAATACAGGGGTCGACTCAAAAATACTTACGTGTACCACGTTTAACAGTTAAATATGATTTTACAGTTAAACATGTCCGTAACTTTGAAGCCAGTTTCCTCAAAATTATCTCTGGTAACCTTGACATTTAACCTGCAAGACAGATATCCACAACTTTTTATTTCTCACCTTGGAGAACTGTACCAAGTATAAAAATCAATTAGCCACAGACAGTTGATTCAGTATCTTGCCAGCATGATTTTCGTTACGGAACCATGAAGGGTACCCATTATAGTCTCACAAGGTCTTTTAAGCTCAGATGCAATATCTCTCGAAAGTTCTTTCATTGGCATTTGCCTGTTGAGGTACAAAATATGTAGTACACTTCAATATCGTGGACAACTTCCTAATTGAGTAAGACGTAAAACAAGCAATATTTCCGTTGAGTTCCTGAATTAGATACAGAAAACTATTTCAGAAACTCAATCGAAACGTTGCAAGTTACTCATAAAGAAGTTACCAGCTACAGTTTATGACTAATGGAACCCTTTACGTTTCTTCAGTCATGGCTCTGTCGGAATCCTTTATTGTTCTGTATGAAATCCTCACAACAAAAGATCCAAGAATTTCTCCCCTTCCTATTAATCAAACAATCGTTTTTGTCGTAATTGCTCTATATGGATGGTGTCATCATTTCTAAAGAACCATTTTTGTTGACATGGCTCCATGCAGATAACGACAGGATGTATTCATAAGTTTAATTTGTTTATTCTAAAGACACATGCATTTCAATAGGTGTATGTGTATGGGCACTTGCCTGTGTAAACATAGGCTTATAAGATTACCTGTATATGAAATTCCTAAGATTTCCTATAAGGAAAATTTATTTTATGCAATTGGCTACATTCACAAAGCTAATGAGATTTGTGCAAACGGCGGTTATAAGGCTTCTAGCGATTCTCATGTATGGGTTGCATATCTATACACCTATATCACCCAAGCACACAGTTTGCTAGTCTCCTTTTACAAGAATATCAAAACCTAGTACCTAATATATCTTCTCCTCTCTCACAAATACCCAATATAGCATACAAGAGAAACACAACCTTAAAGGATCTACTGATTAAGGAGAACCGTCCCTCCACATGTATCAGACAGGTGATAACACTCATTCTCTTGAACAGACATTTTCATTGGTTAATCTCTCTAATTCTGAAATACTGATTTGTAGGCTGATTTATGCATAACCTATGCCGAATATCTTGTTGGCTACAGTTTTAATGACACTTTTCACTTCTCTCGCGATGTCTCATGTCTGCAGGTTACAAAAAACTCAACTGGGGATTAAGTTTTATTAAGAAACTTGTCTCTGGGAGAGAAAATCCCTCAAGGAGACCTATACTTTTAAATATACAGTATAGTTGGAGTAAATTTACCACTTGATTTTGGAAACAATATTATGCACACGTAAGCCCTACACACGACTTATATGAATACGCGTCTGGACAAAAGAAACGGGCCCAGTATATGGGTCGCCAGTCTTTTGAACGCACCGTGCTACAGGGCTTTTAATATCGTCTAGTTTTATGTATATTAGTCATTTTTCAATGCTTATTCACCAGAAATGGAAGTCGATACCCATTCACTCTTAACAATAAAATTCGTCTCAAACATTTTATAGTACACAAGGAGCTGTCTCAGCATTTGCCATAAAGTATAGGCTTTTATATACGCAAAACTAAATAGAATAGAGTCGATCCAATATTGACTAAACAAGTTGAGAAAAGTCTGCAATACAATACTGCCAATGTCAATCTTGTTATATTGTGCAAAAGCAGGATACATGTCTATTTTTTTTATTTATGACCTGATAAACTAGGATATCCTGTTTTCCAGTTACTTATTGGCTTAAACTAATCCCGTGGTCATACAGTAAATTGTGATATCGAACTCCATAGCTCCAATACATAGATCTGGACCAATCACCGAGGGCTATTTCGGAAAATGATGTAGACCTCGATCAATCACGGTTCGCATTAATCGACATTGCGATTAATTGTTTTAGATATATATTTACTCTTGAAATCTAGACATTAACTGTCTTCGCTTAACAAAGGAAGATCGTTAGTTTCCAATACAGCAATATGCTTAACATGTTGTAGCTATTTACAGTTGAAGAACATCGTCCGCATTTAAGAGAAATATCCTTAAGCATGGACGACGTTGAGCAGAAATCAACGCCTTTTTTAAAATTATCTAACAAGGATTTTTATCTTAACAAATAGGATAGCTTATCTTTACTATTAAGAATAAATCAGACCATGCTATATATAACATATAGACAATTCAAAATTGTGAACACTGCATGTACCCAGTGATTATGTGTCAATTATTAAATTGCAACCGCTGATAAATCGGGTCGTTTTTGATAACAAACATCATAAAATCGGGAGCTGACCAATCAAACTGCATAATTAATTCAGACCAATAGATATCTTTGCCTAAGATTATATATTATTGGAATAAGCTACTAATGCACAATTCCAGGATGAAAGGTCAGGTTTGTAGCTTTGTGAACATTGCCAATACATACAATATAGATTTACTGTTATTAAGTAATCAATATTGTATGTATTGGCTATGTTCACAAAGCTATCTGATTGGCTGCTCTACCACTGACTGTGTTAGCTAGCATATCAGGTGGTTTTGCGACAACTTGTCGCCCACTGTCCGTTGGTGAAACGTTGCTACACAGATTTACAGTTAGTGACAAATGGTAAAAGTCGTTTCGTACGTCAGATGCAGACACGACGATGTATGTGTGGACTACGCGTATACGTCCTTTATCGACTAGTATTCTGTCATCCTACCCGATAAAGCTGGTATATATACCTTCTCTAGGGATGTCTGTGGGTTACCCATAACACGACTCGAGATTAAGATCTATTCAGAAACTTGTCTCTACAGGAGAGCTTATCTAGAACATGAGATGATTTATCGATTTTAATTAATCTAAATCCTTGTGTCAATGTGATTGCTTTTTAGAAACATATGACGAAGTAGGCATGGGAATGTAGTCGAACTCTGAAAACGTCAATTTGGGGGAGTGAAAAGCGAAACACAAATGTACCTATGCTATATAGTTAACAGATATAGTTGGACCGCTTGGTTAAATATGCAAACTCAGTTATGTTGGTCTAAATTGAACGCAAAACGTGCTTTCTGAACTTCGATAATGCTAAATCATACTCTGTGTGTTGAAAAATTGCACGATTACGGACAGAATATTTGTGATACTAATGATTTACATAAAATGAAAATCCTGTGTAATGTCACAATAACCTGACTGGTAGGGGCCTACAGGCCCTTTGGAAGTTGACTTGATGACACTATAGCTGTTCTGCCCCTCGTGCTGTACTTGGGTTTATGTTTTGTCAACTGTCTGGGTCAGTCAGAGCATATCTGTCCTATCTGGATATAAATAATACCGTTGGTGTGAATGATCTTTACAACAGTTCATATAGTAGACATTAAACAACAAGGGCTCTAAATAGCTCTGTCAGCAATCTATTGATGCACTGAATAGCTTGACGTAATAAAGCGATAAAGAAACTCCGAAAAGACATGGTATTGGCAACTCTGTTGTTAGATGCGAATACGTATCTTATGTAGACGATATACAGTATATAGAGATACAAGATACAGCTTTACCAAAACTTTAGAAATAAGGCTAGCCTTTGAATACAAAATAACGTTGAATCCGCATGACCAAAAATTCCGCAGAAGACATTTTTAAGCCAGTAGTTTTATGCATGTGTCGGTCGAACCCAAAAGTGTTCAAGGAAGAAAACTATTTGGTTTAAGTCAGCGTAAGGCCATGCAATTTTTGTATATTTGAAGATAAATTGTCGAATCATTGCAGCCTTCTGCTATTTCTAAGTGTTAGGAAGCTTCTATAGCGTAGCTTCTCGGTTGTCTGTTGTGAGTGTTCATGGCATTGTACGTGTATACCGTAGTTCAGTCGGTAGAGTGTTGACGGTCCTGGGTTCGAATCGGTGCATGGAGGCAAGCACAATTGTATCTCTTCGTTTATTCAATATATATAGGCCTATATATGCCAGACCCAGGCTTTTGGATTTACTTGAGCAAAAACCAATTGTGAGTAATATTTTAACAAAAAAGACGCTATATAATTTAGCATCCCTGTGTCCGTGCTTTATGTATAGAGCCGGTGGAGGCAACCACATTTTTCTCTCTTCATTTATAATAAATATATCGTCCGACCACCGGTTTCCGAACAGCACCGTTTTGGAATATTTCGTTATTTGTTTTTGTTTTTCAGTGAATTTTTTTTTATATAGAATGATGCTAAAATATAAGAGCATTAGCATATTTCTACAATAATTTGAAGAAAACAGCATCTCCAGAGACCTGTCTAATTGTTAATAAGGAAGGACGCTTTAAATAAGTCATGTGACTTTCTTAAGTGTTCGAAAGCTGGTGATCGCAGTATACATATATTCAGTTTTTTCATCTAGTAACCCAAAGGTCCCGGGTTCGAATCCCGGTGGAGCTAAGCTCATTTTTCACTCTTCATATTATGAATATATATATATATATTTGTTATTTCCTTTGTACATAACCTCCAGGTGATGACTAAATAAAAGCCGACATATTGAGAACGTCACTGAAGTGCGTCTTTTCGGGGTTTATTAACTGTTTTATTCTGTCGGCAATACTATCAAACATTTTCACACTGTATGGCTATTATACCAGTTTATTTCACATGCTTGCTTGAATGTACGTAGTCCGGTACGTGCATACATTTTGTAAGCAACTTGACAATTCCAGCCGAATTTGTATACATGAAGGGATCTGCATGTTGTAAGTAGGATATAAATGCATTGCGTCCGGGAACTTTAATTTGATTTAACCTTTGCCAGTATATTCGTGCAGTTAATACAATTCAAAACTATATGCCAGCATAAATATAAACAAGTGTACAAACCTGTGATTGCTATGCTATACGTGCGTGACTCAGTCTGTGCATGTACACAAATATATAGGAACTAGGAAGATATATCAGCTTGCTTTGAGATTTTACAAACCGTGCCGATATATACGTTCATTAAGTTCAACCAAGATATTCCTGTAAAACTTTATTGAAAGACAAACTTCTAGGGAATAATTGGAATCCCAGACGGGTGTTAACGGTTTGTTTGTTTGCTTTCTGTTCAATGCCATGCTTTCAGAATGTTTTTACCTGTATAACAACTTTGCATCATCGGAGGCGTGTTTGGAGGAAAAAATGTATATATATAATAGCAGAATTGTATTAACTAGAAGTATGCAACTACCGTCTAGTTATGTTCACGGCATTGTAGACTAGCAAGAAACGGTGACGTCACATTTCAGAAACGCGTCTTTTTAGTTGTGAGGAACTCTGGGTAATTTCGTCCCTGATCTGCCACAGTGTATAGCAATTGTTTTCGTTTGGACGACTGGCTTAATATTTGTCGATTAAGTTGCCGTTCAATGACCTATTTAAGGACTCTACCGCTAGTCAGGGGTAAAATTTGACTTTTTGTTTTTTGTTTTACCTTTCTGTAATCTTCTTTTTATAATCTTGATAATGCAAAAAGTTTGACCAAAAAATGTAGTATTTTAGAATGTTTTTGTTAGATTTAAATTGTAAAATGCGCACTGCAAAGATTATGCGTATCGAAGGGCGGAAGGGATTAATCAGATTATCTCACCTCAACTGACTACCTGCTGACTATAACCACAAACCAATTAGTGAAAGGTCGACAGATCAATTACATGATCGTTGAGGATGTGTATTTGAGCCGAATAGTAGACGTGGGGAACAAATGTTTATGGGTGGTAGAACAAACATTTATACGGACTACTCACGCCTCTCCAATAAGACTCCTACTGTTAGTCATTCACAAAGGTGTGAACGTAATCTGTGATGCCGACGTGTGTAAGATTTTGGAGTTAAAATTGCCGTTTAAAGACATAGTTTTAAAATTATGTACTAACAAAATTAATGCAATAGATAAATAAAACTCTATTTCGCCTTTTCATTCAATTATAAAAATATGTTGTTAATTAAATTTATTGGAGTAATCTTGAAACAAACCCGAGTTCAATCACTTACATACGTTTAGACTGTTTTCTCAGCTTTCATTTTTCTTGATTTTTCAGATTGAAATCGTTTATTTCTCGTACACTAATTGTACTAAGTGTTTGAAATTTGGCACAGACAATCTTAAAACCATTATCTAAAAAACCGTCATGCAGTTTTTTGATATTCATTTTCGTTTTGAAGATATTTAGCAAATATTTTTAAAAGGGCAGATTATTATTTTTTACATATATTTTTATCAATTGTTCAAAAACTAACTGGAATTTCGAAAATTCCTATGACGGTTTTTTAGTTTAAATACCGATCTACACAGACATCCAAGTTTGGAGAAAAAATATCAAACCATCTCAGAAAAATAAAAGTTACAAACAAGGGTCTGTTTTAAAAAACTATTTGACGTTTTTCTTTATTTTTGTTATTATAAAATAAAACGAATCATAATATGACATTATATTTAGAATCTTCAAATCCACTGCTTTCTAAATATATATGATGTTAATATAACCATCCTTTGAAAATACCTGCAAAAGCCACGAAAAGATAAGAGTGGCATTTTTTACTCCTGACTAGCGGTAGAGTCCTTAAACATTGAGCTGTCGTTTGATATGGGCATCAACCTTCATACAAAAGAATTTGGTGTCTATATACATATCCCAACAGTAAGTAACAGCTCACACGAAAGGAAGTGAACCGCTTTCAAATCAGTTGCCCAATTATAGAATTCTGCTGAATAGAACCAGTAGCTCAAGAACTTTATCTCTATTCATAGCAGGGTGCTTAGTTTTTATGAAACGTCTCTTTCACTTTTTTGGGAAAGTTTGCTTTTCCTTCCCAATGATTTCAACCCCCATCTATTCTATATCATGTAGCTTGTTTATTTGATGTTCCCCAATACATACAGCTGAGGATATGCCTCGTAAATAAACAGATTTTCTATGCTTTTAATAAATTGCTTGTGCTGAGCTGCCTATCGCTCTCCACAATATAAGAGTTACAATCAGCACAGTGTATACATCACACCACATTGATGTTCCTTAGATGTTTTATATTTCGGCTTAATTCGTAAGTCCCAAAGTGTTTTTTCAGATTTGAAAAATATTTTTTATTTCTTTATATTGTGAGGACAAATATGTGTTCGAGTTTACCTCTTTGTGACAATCAATTCGTATCTCAATTATGTTTCTTTTCTACCCCTTGACTTCGGGAAATAAAAAAAACGAGCAACAATAATTAGCTTCGACACAACTTGTTTTTCTTTTACAGCTGGCACAGAAGCTGTCTCCGATTCTATAATAATTAAGCAAACTCCCCTAAAAATCTCATGAAATAGCGGACGACGAGTGAAATGATTAGGGTTAGGGTCCTGAGTTATGTTGGTTATCCCAGGGTGACGTGCAATATTAAGTCCCCTGGAATAGTTATATGTCAATCAAACGTCCGCTTAATATTGTACTCTTAGTACCGTGGTCTGATTTGATCAACATTTCAGTCAACTGAGAATGAAACTATTATAAATTTGTGTCCATTAGGGAAACAGCGACTTCAACAACTTTTGCGAGGCTTTAAAAACGAAATAGCCCAATCTGCTCATTCCAGCTATGACCCAATCTATTTGTAAACCGTCAGGACAATTCTCTCTAAATGACATAGAAGAGATATGAACACAGACGCAATAGTGTATATGGAGGTTTGCACTTACTGTTCCTACATTTTTTTGTTATTTGATTGATATTGAAGCAATAAGACTTAAGTAAGAAAGAAATGACAAATATTTATCTCTCTCTGGAGCAATTTGAAACACTGGTATTTCCATGTAGTACGTGGAACGCATGCTGTTGGTATAAATCCAATGCCATCTGAGGAACCCATCCCAGGACCCATTGAGCTGGCACGCCATATGAGTAAATTAATCTTAATTGTGACGTTAAACTCCTATCACGCAAACATAGGTTAAGAAAAGATTGATGATTTATGTCAAATTTCTATAATTAAGGTAAGAGAGGTGCATAAAAAGTAAAAGCCTTGTGACAATGGATAACAATACAGTTAATACATAGGGGCATTAATGCCGTTTTCAAGTAACTGTCAAGATATGGATGTTGTTTTAACGACGTTTCCATTTTTTTGCTGAGAACGGGCGATACAAGTTCTTGCAACAATTGCAATATATTAAATTTATGTAAGATTGTATTATATGCACGCGTACCATATACCAATCAGTTTCTGTGCCACGATAACAGTATCGTTCGTCTGGGCTTTTGTTTTTTGGCGTAGGAATATATGTGCCCTTTATTAGCTTTATTTAACTGCTCGATATTGTCGATACTATCAAAACTATTTAACAAATTTCATGCGAAATAACGGTAATTTTTGGGTAACGTGGAATTCAAGGTCATGTGGATATCACCCATATGAATTATTTTTCAGGACAACAAAGTTCGTTATCTGACAAATTAAGCAGTTTACTAAATATATTCTCTTTTATACCAAGTCGATTTAAGCATTTTATGTTGCTTTCATTGGAGTTTATATTTAAGATAAAAGCAATCTATTCTGACTCCATGTATGCAACAATGTGTGTGATTTTACAAAAGATCAGAATACAGTATTTTGTTTGAACCGCTGCGTTGGCGTAAAAATCTTTTAATACACTTTTCCCGAACCAGAAGTCAGCAAGTCGGCTTCGTAGTGCCTTTTTCGTCTCTAGAGAGCGACCGGACACATGAGGACATTGACGACCATTGACTGTAGGGAGAACTCTAATAAATCATTTTGAAAACCCGATTGATACCTTGTACATCCGGGCAATAATTGCTATCCAATGGTCATTTGAAGGCGACTCACATAAACAAGGAGTGGGGTTTTAACGCGCTCCGAACAGATATGTCTTGTTACTGTTCTCAGACTTAATTTCCACACAGTCTGTTTAATGTTTATTCTGTTAAAAACACTGGCATCAATAAAATGAGAGGATTAAATTGTACCTTGTAAAAGAGCGTTCTTTGATTAAAGTTAAATTTGATTAATTCATTGGTATTTTTTCTATTTTTTGCTTGAGGAACCCTAACGTCTTGCCCATCAAACAGTTGTAACAAAGGCTTTTTTTATAGTCTTAGTTAAAAATTTATAGCAAAATCGATATATGCTTTTGAGGGCGTTAGTATTGTTTTATGAACTCACCCAAGTAAATTTAAATAATGAGGAAACATTAACCAGGGGTATGAATTTACCAGGATCATAGACTGTTACCTCAATATATATGACACACTAATAACAACTGGCACACCCTATTATTATGGCGAAATCGGAATTCCAGTGTCAAGAACAAGACGACTGCCTGGAGATCTCCACTGGTGTAAAAGGAATACTGTCTGTAATATTTAAGCCTACAAGCAAGTCCTTCATTGTATGGTCGATATTTGTTTGCAATTGGAGTTCCAACATGGTGCTTAAGGCACCAAATCCATTGGGAGATCGACCCTTGTCCATTAACAGTTTGTTAGTAATGTGAGAGGTAATTATTTGTCACTGTCACACAAGGTTCGTCCATAAAGATAATATAATTTTCTTCTAATATTTTAACAATATAAGCAAAGGTGTGAACGAAAAGCCAAATTTTAACGCAATGACACTTGGTAATGTTATTGGGCACATCCTGTGCCCGATTGTAGCTAACTTGCGAATTAGGTAGTTTCGTTAAGAAATAAATTAAAAAGAAAACTATTGACGACTTTAATAGGAAGCCATGTAAATAAATACGCGAACAGGCAGCTGTGACTCGTAGCATCACCACTAAAACAGAGTATAATGTGATATTAATACAAGACTGATGTCATTGTAAATTCAACCTGAAGACTGTATAATCGATCACCAGTATTATATGATTGATAAACACTCTGAAAATTCGGACTATAAGTTTATTTCGGTTTTTATTTGGTAGCGATTACTACCAAGTAATGCAATTTTGGCCGGCGTTAAAGGGATGTTTTCTAATTAATGACCATCCTTCTTAGACTATTTCTGAGCCACCTGACCTCTGTTAAACACTGTAGCTATAACTCAGACGATGACGTTGTAAGGTTATCTAGTACAATAAAACTGAGTGAATCTCGTATTATGTTGTAATGCAGAATAAACAACAGTCCCATTGTAATGGCAAATTTCTTAAATCACCAGTGGGTGGTTTGGGTAGATTTCTGTTGCCCCGGTACTTTATGAGCTAACGAGGAACAGGAAGCTGATATGTTTGTGATGTCTGCATTGTTCTTGTCGGTGTCCTGTATTTGTCCCGTGATGTTTTTGTTTGTTGCCAGTGGTGTCTTGGGCTGGTTGTTACCATCCTTTGGGGATGGCACGCTGTTGTGTGAGTGTAATTACCTTTAGTTCGGCGTTAAACAACAATCAAATAAACTTAATTCGTCTTAACTTAATGCCTTGCCTTAATCAGCTTTTTTCAACCTTTCAACATTAAAAAGATGTTAAACAGTTTTCGTACGAAATAACAGTATTCCTTTTGTGTTACATTGAATTTAGTGCCAAATACTATAGATAAATCCCCATCTATTTTCACAACATGAATGTAGTAGTGTCTGTTATTTGCGAAAAGATCACAGAACAGTACAGTGTTTCCTTTGAATTGCTGCGTTGGCGCAATAATAATTGAACACACCTCTGTTTCAAGCATTATAGAACAATTATATATTACCCCAAAAGCGGTGAAATCAACGCAATGATTAAAGGATCTCGTAATCCAGGTGACTGGTTGGTTACAATTGTAGAAGGCACATGTACAAAACCGAAGAAAGAAAAGTATGCTAATTTCCCGAACAATAATAGAGCAAATCGGCTTCGTAGTGCTTTTTTGTCTAGAGAGCGACCGGACACATTGGGCTGCCTTGGACGACCATTGCCTGTAGGGTGAACTCTAATAAATCATTGTGTAAATCCGATTGATATCTTGTACATCCGGACAGTTATTGCCATCCAATGGTCATTTGAGGGCGACTCGCGCAAACAACGAGTGGGATTTTATCGTAGTCTGGACGGATATTTCTGGTTTTTCTCCAAGTCCTACTGTTCTCAGATTTAATTTCCGCACAGTCTGTTTAATGTTTATTCTGTTAAAAGCAAAGGCATCAATAAAAGTACAGTATTTAACTGTATCTTACAGAAGCGTAATGTAGCGTTCTATTAAAGGGGTCTTTTCCATTTATGTTGATATATACAAATAAAAGAACAACAAAACACCAACATAATGAGCGCTATTTAGATAAATAATTTATTGGTATTTTTTCAATTTTTTGCTCGAGGAAGTCCCAGGTTTTGCCCACCAGACAGTCGTAACAAAGGCTTTTTTATAAGTTAAGTTTTTATAGTCAAATCGATATATACTTTTGAGCATTAGTATTGTTTTATCAGCTCATCCAAGTAGATTAAAATAATAACCAAACATTATCCGGAGGTATGAATTTACCAGGACCATGGGCCGTTACCTCAGTATATGACACACAGATAACTATAGATATATCCTACAATTATAGGATTACTGTCTGCAATATTCAAGCTTACATGTAAGTCCTTCATTTTATGGTCAATATTTGTTTGCAATGGTGCCCACACATCACGATCATACCAGACAGAAGTTCTATTCCTTTACAAACTCATACAGTGGGATACGTGTAGTTTGTGTTTGTGACTTACTGGTAAAATGGGGCTTAAGGCACTAAATCCATTGGGAGATCGACCCTTGTCCATTTACACTGTATCAGTAATGTGTAGGTCAATTGTTTGAGCACATTAACCTATTTACCACTGTTACACAAGGTTAGTCCATTAAGATACTATAATTTGCTTCCATTATTTGAACAATAGTAACTCCAATGTTACTCCAACCACATGAGTATAGCCTCTCAATGTGATGGACATAGTCATTGGATCATACTGTCAAGGTAATTACAGCAAAGAAACCTGAATATATGACCTAGGGGCAACTGTTATAAGAAGCTAAATTACAATTAGAAAGCTAAAGATAAAAAAAATCATGATAAAAATTATATTGATGATTGTAATAAAAAAATCTATATCGCAAATGGAGTAAATAAATAAGACAAAACTAAAAAAATCTGGACAGCTATTGCGAAAAATGACCACCTGACAGTTGTAGTAAAGACTTTTGCATAGTCCTAGTTAAATTTCTATAATTAATCGATATATTCGTTTTAGGGCATTTATATTGTGTTATGAGCTCATCCACGTAGATTTAAATAATAACGAAACATTAACAAGGCGTATGATTGTACCAGGAGCATAGACCGTTACCTCAGCATATGACACACTAATAACAACAGATACAACCTACTATTATGGCGAAATCGGAATTCCAATGTGAAAAACAAGATGACAGCCTGGCGATCTCCAGTCATGTCAAAGGAATACTGTCTGCAATATTCAAGCGTACAAGCAAGTCCTTTATTGTATGGTCGATATTTGTTTGCAATTGGAGTTTCAACATTGTGCTTAAGGCATTAAATTCATTGGGAGATCGACCCTTGTCCATTAACACTTTGTTAGTAATGTGAGAGGTCATTTGTTTGAGCACATTAACCCAGGTGTCACTGTCACACAAGGTTCGTCCATAAAGATAATGTAATTTTCTTCCAATATTTGAACAATATAAGCCAAGGTGTGAACAAAAAGCCAATGTTAACCGAATGACACTTGGTAATGTTGTTGGGAAGGTATTGTGTCCGATTGCACTCTTTGCTTAGCATTGTTGATGGTTGATGGCAATATTCATTAATGCATACTACCAAGGCAATTAGTGTAAAGAAAGTTAAAGAAATGACCAAGGGTCAACTGTTATAAGAAGCTACATCGAAAGTAGACAGCTTAAGATAAAAACATAATAATTACAATTATATTGACGAACGTGACAAAAAGCTATCCAGCAAAATAACAACTTTAGTAAAAATAAAAAAAATAAAAAAAAACTGTCCACAACTATTATAAGAGGCTTTGTCCCACTATACGTTAACAGGAAATCGTGGCTCATAACACTGCCAATACAAAATAATATTAGAACGTGACAACACAACTGATGTAATTGTACATTCAACCTGAAGGCTGTATAATCAATCAACAGTATTCTATAATTGATAAAAACTGTATATTAGGACTATAAGTTTATCTCGGTTTTTATTTTGAAGCGATTACTACCAAGTAATGAGATTTTAGCTGGCTGTAAAGGGGTATTTTCTGTTTAATGACCATCCTTCTCAGAATATTTCTGAATCACTTGACCTCTGTTAAACACTGCAGCCAGAACGCAGACGAAGACGTTGTTAAGTCACCCAGTACAATACAACGGAATGAATCTCGTACCATGTTGTAATGATGTAGTACAAACAATAGTACCATCATACGGGCAAGTTTCTGAAATCCCCTGCAGGTGGCTGGAGGAAGCTGCCTGTAGCCCTGATGCTTTCTGGGCTAAAGTGGAATAGGAAGCCGATATGTTTGCGATGTCTGTATTGTTCTTATGGCAGTCCTGTATTTGTCCTGTGACGTTTTTGATTTTGTTGCCAGTGGTGTCAGGGGCTGGTTTCCTTAACCCGTAGATCAGGTACAACAATATGTGAGTGAAATAACCATTTGTACGCGTTAAAAAACAACAATAATATATATATATATATAATTGCCTTAACTTAATGCCTTGCCTTTATCAGCTTTTTTCAACATTTCGATATTATAAAAAAAAAAAATAACAATTTTCATTAACATAACATTATTTATTTTGTGTAAAATTGAATTCAATGCCATGCGGACGCATCTGATACCAATTTTTTTATTGACAGTGTAGTTCGTCATCATCCAAATTACCCGGTTTACTAAATATGTCCTCTTCTATACAAAGTAGATTTAAGCATTGTGTGTTGTGGAAGAGTTTATATTTAACATTGCAAACTCTTCATGTGTGTTTTTCTTAAGAACATGTACATACCGCAGATAAATGCCAATCTATTCTGAGTACATGAATGTATTAGTGGGTGCGATTTGCTGGAAGATCAGATAACAGAACATTGTTTCGTTTGAATTGCTGTGTTGACGTGCAAATCATTGAATACTCCTCTTTCAAGCGTGGTAGCACAATGTTACATTGCTCCACTCTCGGTGAAATATCACAATAGTTGAAGGAAATGAGGGCGAAATCGGAATTCCAATGTGAAAAATAAAACGACAGCCTGACGATCTCCACTCGTGTAAAAGGAATACTTTCTGCAGTATTCAAGCTTACATGTAATTCTTTCATTGTATGGTCGATATTTGTTTGCAATTGAAGTTTCATCATTGTGCTTCAGGCACCAAATCCATTGGGAGATCGACCCTTGTCCACTAACACTTTGTTAGTAATGTTAAAGGTCATTGGTTTGAGCACATTAACCCATTTGTCACTGTCACACAAGGTTCGTCCATAAAGATACTATCATTTACTGTCCTTATTTTAACACTTTAAGCAAAGGTGTGAACAAAAAGCCAATGTTAACCGAAAGACACTTGGTAATGTTGTTGGGAACGTCTTGTGTCCAATTGTACTCTATAAGCTTAGCCTTTGATAATCGATGGCATTGTACATTATTGCAGTGTAAATAGCCTCTCAATGTAAGGGACATTGTCACAGACCATATATACTCTTAAGATAGTTAGAGTAAAGAAATCTGAAATATGATCAACATGCAATTGCCATAAGAAGCTATACCGCAAGTAGACAACAAGAGATTAAAACAAAATAATTAAAAATTAATTGTCAATTGTTACTTAAAGTAATATGGCAAAATAGCTAGTTAGTTAGTTTCCAGGGTCTAGCCACGCTGATAAAATTGTACCACTTTACTGCTTGACTGTCCAATGTTTTTCAATTTGAATAATTTTTCCTCCTTTTTTTGAGAAGCAGATATAGACTGGCTTCCAAGAAATCTGATAACACAAAATTAGAGATTTTTGCTTCCGAGTGGTGACTTCCGACTTTTTCGTTAAAAATGAGTGACACTTATCGCCTTTGGAATTCCAGCTTTCAAGCGTGCTATTAGTGTGCTACGATGTGTCGATTTTTGCCATATTAAACAACTATTAGTATAAACCAGAATTCAATATTGCAAACAATGTCTATGGATTAGATAACATCTACATTTCGAATACACATTTTATTAGTTTTGTTACGAGTTTTATGCATTCTTTCCATAATCTTGAATACGAATCAAATTAATAAATGTAAAATAAATATAGGAGAATGCAATTCCGCCACATAGTATACTTCACGAGTATTGTATTATCGACTTTATACCACGCTCGTTTATTTTATCACATTATCGACATATCTGGTTTAGCAAAATCAATTCACGGCCGACTACACTAATTAGAATTACGTCGGAAGTTTATTTTACTTATTTACTTATTAGATTTTCGCTTTATTGCTTGAATATGCAACACACATTCACATTATACAGGCGAGATTTTCTTAGCACAACAAACATGAACAATAATGTAAATTAGGTTTGAAGTTCATAGATATGCCTGACATTTGATAAGAATATGCTCAGATTTTAGTAGAAGTACTGTATAGAAAAAGCAGCTACAGTTCCTCAAAATGTCGTTGTTAATCAAATTTCATATTTTCTATTAAAATTGAAACCAATTTGTATGCTATGCTGTATACGAACTTGGTAGTCTGTTCCATGGTCACAATGGATTCGATTGATATTTTCACATCTCGCATTAAGGGATAATGATTCGCCATTGAATCATCCGGTTTCGATGAAGTCTGTGTATGAATAATTTGAGCATTGCCTTATATTGTGTGATTATCCATGTAACTAGGCTATTTAGAGAAAACAAGTCGGTAAATGTTTCTATTTTTACCCCATTCTTAGTGAATTATAGCAAATATCATCTCCTGCAAAGTGTAAACGAGGTATTTCGAAGCAAATATCAAATCTTTGAACAATACTCACTTGTAAATTAAGGCTGTTTAAGACTTTGAATGCTGAGATAGACAGTGGATTCGTGGTGAGGGTCAGCATTATTCTCACTGCCTATACTCCATTTTTTCTTTTAATTACTTGTGGGATGTGATTTTAATGTTTGCTGTGTTGCTTTCTAATTTAACCCGGCTCCGGCCCTTAAGTGCATAAATCGCTTATTGTTCATAAAGCATTTCGTATGGTTCCTGTGTGCCGTTCAACACAGAATGTTAACACCATGCCGCATTGCGCCTTGTTGTGTCTTCACTTTTTCTCAAATACCACATTACATGTATTTGTTTTTGATGAGGCCCGGGGATTCTCTTCGGGACTAATTAAAGTAGCACATTGCTGACCCTGTTCCACATTAGTTCTGAGAGCTCCGGGGCAACAGGAATCTCCCTCCAACCACCATCCGATAATAAGTTTAAGCTACATGACCATTGTAACAATGTGGTAATTGACAGCCTGATACCGAAAACTCCTAAATTGCTGCCTGTCTCAGACGAATTGTGTAACACCATTACATAACTCTCCCCGATAACAAGCCCTATTGTTTTCTTCTGGCACCAAAATCTCTTCCTAGTCTGGAACTGATATTACATTTCTAATAACAAAGCCAATTAAGGTCAAACGTAGAGCCACAAGTGCAGCTTAAAGGGATCATGAATACAGATAGTGCAGTTTTAACATTTGTCAAAACAACGGGACTTTGCTATTCCATAGCACACGGTCAAATTCAAAAGTCTTTATCTACGGGGCTATTATTAATCCTGTTGTAATTTGTTGTTATTGTTTTGTTTAAATTGGATATGAGCATAAAATTCGATTTTGGGAAGTGGATAATTAGCACCCACAATAGAGCTAATGACTTTCGATGTCCGCGTATTGACTGTCAATTAAAACGATCTTAATACTTCTTAATGACATCGGTGGATTGACCATATAACAACAGACTATTGACCTTTGCTGACAATTCCTTCTATATAGTCAAGTTTCATATCACTCCCTATTCGTACAGTGGTATAGTTGACTTAAAGGGCAGAGACATCGATCTCACTCTTGCTCAGAGCAGTTTCTTTCGAGGGTTGTCTTTACTAAGTACTGGTGCGATATTAACTTTCCAGCATTGTCAAAACACGCACTACATAACTACATAAGCTATCACCGCAATACTGGATATCGTAGTTTGCAGGTCCTATTCGTACATTTTTGGTTTATTTGATTGATATTCAAGGAATAAGGCTAAAGTAAAATAGAAATAAAGGAAAAATTTATCCCCCTCCGGAGCAATTTGAAATACAATAGAACTAACCCTGGTTTCGTTCATGCAGCCACTGCAGCCTGTGGAACGCAATGCAATCTGGTTACCCATTCCAGGACCCATTGGGCTGGCACGCCCTTATACGAGTAAATTAATCTTAAGCGTGACGTTAAACCCCTATACATCACACAAACATCGGTCAGGTAAAGATTGATGATTTATGTTAAATTTCTATAATTAAGGTAAGAGAAGTGCATAAAAAGTACAAGCCCTGTGGCAATTAATAACAATACAGTTAATGTGTATATTAATGCAGTTTTCAAGTAACTGTGAAGATAGGGATGTTGTTTTAACGACGTTTCCCGTTTTTTTCTGAGAGTATATGTGCCCTTTATTAGCTTTATTTAACTGCTGGATATTGTCGATACTATCAAAACTATTTAACAAATTTCATATGAAATAACGGTATAATTTCTGGGTAACGTAGAATTCGAGGTCATGTGGACACCACGCATATAAATTATTTTTCAGGACAACAAAGTTCGTTATCTGGCAAATTAACCAGTTTACTAAATATATTCTCTTTTATACCAAGTCCATTTAAGCATTTTATGTTGGTTTCATTGGAGTTTATATTTAAAATAAAAGCAATCTGTTCTGACTCCATGAATGCTACAATGTGTGTGATTTTTTAAAAAATCAGAAAACAATACAGTATTTTGTTTGAACCGCTGCGTTGGCGTAAAAATCTTTGAATACACTTTTCCCGAACCAGAGGTCAGCAAGTCGGCTTCGAGGTGCCTTTTTGTCTCTAGAGAGCGACCGGACACATCGACGACCATTGACTGTAGGGAGAACTCTACTATATCATTTC